>JTDE01007629.1:11974-26268 GCA_014338405.1 Paragonimus skrjabini miyazakii | reverse complement strand
TTGAACATTACTCCAGCATCCCTGTTACACGTAACCCACCACAGGATCGGCAGCCATACCGAATTTCGAAAAAGATGTGCGATAACACGTTTTCAATTAATGGTCAACAACATATATCAACCCATGACACAGAATTCGTCGATTTCAATTTCTGCGGCAGATACCACGCTACCAAAGCCGGGGTTTGCTTCGGAATATTTTTCCAAACGGCGAAAGTTGGGGAAATCACGTTCTGCAACTAGCATGCGTGCCTGCAGGGCGCTTGTGTCAGAGCTGTTACTCACAATACGCCAGATTTTTGTATCATCGGCAAACGGTAGCAGTGAAAACGATACCTCAGATGACAAATCATTGATAAAGATAGAGAAGAGTAGTGGCTCCAGGATGGATCCTTGTGGGACTCCGCTTGGGCTGAGTCTAGCAGAAGATATAGAGGAACCCACCCGCACACGGTAGGAACGGTTAGATGAATGAGATTTTAGCCACCGGAGAAGGTTACCCTTGACACCACAACGGTGGAGCTTGTCGAATAAAACAGTGATTTACTCGGTCAAAAGCCTAGGTAAAGTCAGGGTAAATAGCATCTACCTCCGCTCCTCTGTCATCCCCAGTGGTCCACTGGTCTAAAGTTAATAGCAAATTTGTAGTACATGAGCGGTCACGGAGGAAGCCGTGTTGCTTGCTGCGGAAGAAAGCTTGTGCTAAAAGATGCTTAGATAACAAATCGTAAACTAACGCTTCAAAGACTTTGGATACACATGGTAGGAGGGCAATCGGGCGATAGTTGCAAGACTGACTGCGCTGTCCACCTCTGAAGATGGGAGTGGTATTCACTGATTTCCAGCTATCGGGCACTGTTCCTGCAGCAATGAACTGTGTAAACGGGACGCTCAGCGGGACAGCCAACTTTGCAGCCCCGTGGACAAGGACTAGAGAAGACTTAGAGACTGGCTGGGGAGATGTGAGTTTGATCCCCCGCACTTTCATTAGTACAGTGTCCGCTGTGGTATCTAATATGGAGATTTCTCCAGAAGTGTTAACGCCTTCTGCCAAGGGGCAGTTAGGCATGCCGTTAGTAAATACAGTGCTGTAGAAATCGGCCGGAACTTCGGAAGCTTCACCATCCAAGCAAGTAAGCCCTTGCGGGCCGGCTAGCTGGGGAGCGCCAACTTTGGCTTCACGGATTTTTGAGAAAAAGTTGTACAAGGTTTTAGAATCGCCGACGAATCGCTGGGTTAAGCGTTGCTGGAAGTCTAGCCGATTTTCCCTGATTAGCTTGGTGCATCAGTTTCGAAGTTGCGCATACAGATAACGATTATCTGGATCCCCTGACATTCTGAACCGAACCCATACTAGACGTTTAGCGTGGACGATTTTAACGTTCGGGACCGCCATTGCTGTTGCGGTCTCCAACGGGTTGTAGAGTATAAGGTGTTGAACAATCTACTGCTTCGTGAATGGTATTAGTAAAACGTTCACACATTTCCCCAACAGACAATGATGAGTTAAACTGATCCGACGAAGCATTAGCTAGGTACACGTTGAGTACATCCACTCTAATTCTTTGGAAGTTCCTTTTCGGAACGTTTGCTCTGGAAGCAAGCCCAGCATTAAAAATGAAGTCGAAAGTTATTACAGCGTGGTCACTTAACCCGAACGGGGTGCCCACTATTGAGTTGTTTACCATTAGCTCCTCATTAGTGAAAATGTAGTCTAGACGGGAAGGAGCATGGCCCTCGCGCCATCTTGTACAATCATTCATATGTTCCTTAAGGTCAGTAGCTGCAATTGAGGCTAGAAATGTCGCAGGCATTGCATAATCCGGGACTTTGTACGAATATGATCGGAAGTCGATCTGTGACAGGTTAAATTCTCCCACTATTAGGATATGTGAGTATCCTAGGGAAGGGATACAGTTCTGTCCATATATGATTGCCTCATTTTGGTTAGAGCCAGAGCAGGAAGGCCGTTATACTGCGCCAACTAACAATCTATCAGAGTTGGATAGTGCAATGGTGCACCACACAGATTCAAGAACAGTAGTGAGCATTGGATAAGACAGAGGATAGCCAACAGGGAGTTGCGGACATAAAGAGCAACATCGCCTCCTCTGCCCATTGTTCCACCATTCCAACAAAGCTGCACGTCTGTCATGTCGAGCTCAAAATCAAGATGGTTTGGTGAGAGCCATGATTCAATAGTTTCGACAATGAAGAAGTCATTTGCGAGGCAAAGCGCACGGATTTCATCAAGTTTGCTGATCAGACTTTTGGAGTTGGTATAGGCACATTTGACAGAATTTACTCTGAATGAGTGCAGGTTGCCGGAGTCGGTATTGGACTGTATTTTTCGGGGCAGGCTGAGCACATCAACAAAGTTACCGCTCATTCTGACTGGGCCGGCTGGTGGACGTTTATATTTGAGAATTCAGGTCAACTAAACGAATGACTAACGGAGCAGCTCGTGCTAGATAGACAGCTCGCAACGTTTTGCGTTCTTATTTGGAACACTCGGGGTGGGAGCTTGTCTCCTGTGATTTGATGGCGCTCGTGGCGGAAACGCTGAAGTACATATACAAATTTCTCAGGGGCAGTCACAGTAATTTTCATAAGCCGTGGTAGGGAATTAGCCGTGGTCGCGCAAGGGCGCAAAATGCGCTTTATGTTCTGCGGAAGCACAGGCGATAGTGCAGTTCGCCGGTTGTTGGTGAGTTACACATCTGAATTATATATTCAACCTGTCTCCCTGATAGTATTTCTGGTGGAAAACGGTTTACGTTATCACCTGATTGTTTTTACCTACGATGCGGTGTAAACATGCATAACACGTCCCACCCTATCATTAAAAACGTGCGTATTGTTTTGTGTGTTGCTTATTGACCATGCTTTAATGTAGCTTGCCATGTGTACACGAGTCAATGTTCACTTATCCGATGGACAATGACCAATGTTGATGCTCGTTGTTTATCCGACGAAAATATCGATTCCCATTTCTACCGTTTCAGCTACAACCCTTTTAACTTCGGATCACGGATGCTTATGAGTCCGATCTTTGTTGGTCTATGTTTTCGTCAAAACTGATGAATCATTGATTATGAAAAGGAAGTGCCACCGTGGGTCTTACTTTCAGAAGGCATGGGTGCTTGTTGGCATAGGAAGAGACACGCGGAAGGCGCTCATAGTGTCCGCACTGGGACGAAATACAGCCACCTCATTACCCACCATCAGGGAACATGTCCGGGCAAACCGGTTACATTATTTAATTCTTTCGCTTTCAGCCGAACACCAAAATACTCACGGACGATTTGAGAGCCTACAGAGCTATGGATGAAATAGCTCAATGCGAGCATTATTCATTCAGAAAATTTTGCGAATACTGAGAACAGCGTGATCCACACACAGAATACAGAAAGTCTTTGGTCCTTCACTAAAAAACATTTTCGTTCCATGTCTGAATCAAACGAACGGCAGTTCCAGTCACACCTTCAGGAGATAATTTGGCGAAATTGAAATCCTGGGAGCGTTATTGTCAAACTGCTGTTCACCTTGTCTCATACTGATTTGTTATGAATTATATAATGTACGTCGACATTATTGCACGCGTTTATCATTCCGATTCATATGTACTGCGCTCACATTGGTGGCTGCTCCGTCCAGTTGACTTAAGCTATGATCAACGCCTAAGTATGCATTAGGCGTTCACACCTAAGCTGAGAGCAACGTTGTTAAGAGAAACACGGCATAAATCAGAATAAACTTGTATTGGAACCGTTCAAGATAAGTTAAAACGGTTTTTCGTCAATTTGGGCAAAAAATGGGACAGCATACTGGCAGCCGTCAGTGAAGTTCACAGACGGCGAAAACATAGACCAACAAAGATCGGACTCATAAGCATCCGTGATCCGAAGTTAAAAGGGTTGTAGCTGAAACGGTAGAAATGGGAATCGATATTTTCGTCGGATAAACAACGAGCATCAACATTGGTCATTGTCCATCGGATAAGTGAACATTGACTCGTGTACACATGGCAAGCTACATTAAAGCATGGTCAATAAGCAACACACAAAACAATACGCACGTTTTTAATGATAGGGTGGGACGTGTTATGCATGTTTACACCGCATCGTAGGTAAAAACAATCAGGTGATAACGTAAACCGTTTTCCACCAGAAATACTATCAGGGAGACAGGTTGAATATATAATTCAGATGTGTAACTCACCAACAACCGTGGCGACATAACTTTCATTGGGAATTACTGTGATATTTCGTGTACAATACAATGTGAGCACAACGTGGTCGAAGATTACAAATTCTATTATACCTCCAAAACCACGCGAAATTGAGCGATTCCGCATGATGGTAATGTGTATTCCACCACGAAAATTCCGATGGAAGCATTTTCAGAACGTAAAATCAATCAGGAAGGCCAACATTATGCTCTATCAGAAAAAACGGCGACATATTTTTTAACAAAAGGTTTAACTATGGACAATTTTTAGGTATGGCTGATTTTTCTCATTGCAACGCCACTATTATACTCGATGAAATTTATATATTTGTTTCGTAATATGCATTTTAATATTTCATGAAAAATTGACAAATCTCTTTTCACGCCTAAATGGCCGTTTCCAACTCGTTTCGGCCTTGAACCTGCATTCCGGCGACTTACGCAAATTGCCGTTTAAGCAACGATGCACATCAGATCAGTGAGCTGAGTGTAGTGGATGTAAATTTTATATACAATTCATGTGCGAACACGAAATCGAAAGGTGATAAATAAAAGAAAACAACTGACTCGCAATTGTTCGTGAAAGTGCGCCGTTTAGAGTTCTACCACACTGAATGCAGTATCCAATCGATTCGATCTATCGTATAGTTCCCAGGCCACCTTAGAAGTCACAACGTAGAAAATTTCGACGACCGATGAGTTTGGAAATGTGCTGAAATAAATGCGGATTCTGTTAGCCGTTAACTCTTCCAAAAATCTGAGCACACGCGACATTGTACGCAGAGAGAGAAAACACAGGTCTCGCGAAATTTGAAGTGTAATTTTTGTATTGTTAATTGAATCAACGCACATGATTTGAACGAGTGTACATGTGAATTTGAAGAAGGTGAAAAATGTGAAAAACAACGAGAATTATGCAATACCAATTGCTGTAAAAAACGCTAGACTGAGTACGGCTGAAAAACGAATACCCACATTGAAAAAAAAGATGTGAATATTCTTAGGATGTTATTGAAGAAATACATGGATAATCAAGATCATGCCAAAAATAGATGATTTTGAAGCGTGTGATCAAAGCCTGTGAGCGCGCGAGGGTTGAATTAAAACTGTGTAGTGCGCAGTCGAAACTAGACAGCGTGCACAAATTGAATTTGAATTCTGTAGTAGCATGTAGTGTGCCGCCATCTTGTTTGACCACATACACTCCCTTCCGCTTCCTTTCAGGTCTTCGAACAGGCGGGCTGGCCGCGTCCATGCAGCGGGCGGAGGAGGATGACCAATCAGAGCCGGAGGTCGGCGGGCAGTGAGCATGAGGCCACTTCTGGTTGATGGTTTGTTTCCGGACCGTGGGGTCCCCTATATATATGGACAAGGACACGTTGTGAACTGAATCTCCTTCGGTATCTGTGTTGTGTTAATACACGTTTCTCGTCGCCTTGTGACTTTTCTTTTTTTGTATGAAGTAGACCCTGTTGTGCTTCGACTACGAACGTTGAACATTGTGTGTTTTGTCGCTCGTAACGGACTCTTTGGAACATCACAATCGTACAACATTGTGCTGTTGTGTCTTTAGCACCGTTCTCGTCTGTGCGAGTTGTGTGCATGACTTTCTGGGTCTTTGGCTCATGCTGGTTCTTGTTGTTCTCTTTTTCAGGAATATTGCTGGACCCCCTGCCTCAGAAGAATGCTGTTTCCCGGTGTCTCCACGTTGCCCCAGTGTTGGTTCACGACTATAACGGACAACCAGTGTAGTGATTGTTGTCCCGTGTGTTCGCTGTTCGAGTGTGTCTCTTCTTTGAAAGTTCCTCTCTGTGTTTCAGCACGTGAACAGTCGACTGTGAATCTTTATCTGCTTTAGGCACTATATGGTGGATCTAAACACTATACAAAGTCCAGGTGCGAATACGATATCAAAAAGGCGATAAAAGTGAAAATTTGCTGCAATAGACGGTTGATTTCGCTAGTTTCTCACTCTCCAAAATTCTGTGCACCAACGACACCGAACGCAGACAGAACGCAACGCTTATGACGCGAGAAGTGTCATTTGTATTTATCGATTATTGGTTAGTTCGATCAAGTTGGGTTCGAACGTCGGCTGTATATGTGAAGTTGAGGAAAGTAAAAAGTGTGAATACCAATGAGAATTATGAAATAGAAAATAGTCTACAAAACGCTACAACTACAATTGTGACAGCGTGCAAGTGGGCTGTCTGCGTCATTTTAGTCTTCGATTGTGTAAGGCGTGTGCGTGGCTTACTGAACCTTTGGCTTGTGCTTAGTTGTCATTTTTTTTACCGGCTTGTTGCTGGAATCCCTACTTCAGAATAACGTTGTTTCCTAGTATCTTAACGTTGCCCCAAAGTGGTAAGGGATCTGAGTAGAAACGGCCTACTTATATGCTATAGTTTCGGGGTGGCGAAAAATAAATTCTTAGGATTCCGCCGTTATTCGGTGTACATGGCCTTCGAAAAATGTGTAGCAAATTTTATCAGGAAGGAGGGAGACGGATAAAATGGGCGGGAATCTTTGTACGGCTCCGTTATTTATAAATGCTGGCCGTAGATTGTGAGTTCCTGGGCTGTCGTGTTGGGGGAAATTATTTTCCTGGAAGAAATCGTTGTAATGTCTTGGTAGCTGATGCAGAAATTGAAATAGTCAGAAATCTGCATCATGGCCTCATATCTGTGTGTTTTAACCGACCATTAATTGGAAACCACCTTCTCGTATTTGTTTTTCGAAAGCTGGTATGGCTGCTGGGGTTGAGGTTGATTCAGACATGATGTTGTGCATGACGTACGTTCCCTTCCATTCGTGAAACGATTTCTTTGGAAGTCCAGTTTTCAGGACTTCTGCACGTAACCAAAGGGCTCCCATGTGCCCTTCTATCATAATAGTCCTGTCTCTGCTGGGCCACTCGCAGGTGTTCCCGTGCTAACATATAAGATTTCGCCAGTTTTTCACGTAGCTGAATGCAATAGTCTGACGTTAGTAAGTTGTCTGGCGGCAACCTTGGTATAAGCAAATCGGATGGCACTTGCATTTCTCTATCCGTTAGCAAGTAATGTGGTGATTGTGCGGTAGAAGAATGGACGCTAGCACGATATGCAAGTAAACACTGGGACACAGCTTCGTCCCATGATCTGGTGTTTTCCGAACTCACAATCGCTTTTAAGAGGAACTTCGACGTGCGGTTGACACGCTCAACGACGCCATTACCTTGCGAATGATAGTCAGTCGTTCTCGTCTTCCTTATGCCCAATACTCTGCACAGTTCGCGCATTAGTGTACTCTCGAAATTTGATCCTTTGTCGGAGTGTAATTGAGTCGGGATACCCCAGCGCGAAATCCAATGATCAAAAATGAACTTGGCGGTTGTCTCACCGTCTCCTCGTGGCACTGGCACAGCTTCACACCATTTAGTAAAATGATCTATCATCACGAGGATGTACCTATTTCCCCTTGTGGTCTCTGGCAGTAGTCCGACGATGTCAACTTCTATCTCATTCGGATATCCCGTCAGCATACTCTGTGACGGTGCGCACCATTATCTCTTGGGGTTTTTTAATTTGTGCACATAAGCCACAACTACTGTACACATTCTTGACGTCTCTGCGTTGGTGGGGCCACCAGAAAGGCCGCCTCGCAGCTTCTTCAAGTTTGTTCTAGCCCGCGTGTCCCAAGTTCTTGCAAGACCATACGAACCGCCGATTCTGGGACTACAACCCGACTTCCATACTCCGGACCGTATTGATAGTAAAGAACACCGTCGGCCATATAGAAATGACGCCACAATGACCATAAGCAACGCACCTCCCAACTACTCCCTCCCATCTCTTGGTTGATGGGATGCGTTCCACCCTCTTTCATTCGCTCATATATGATCTGTAGGTCTGCATCATTGCTCTGAATGGCAGCCCACCGATTATTCTCTTCAGGCCTAACAGTAATCATCATAGAGTATCTTGTGCGTGAAGGACAATCACCATGGTCGCGAATGGGTCTTCTAGATAACGCATCAGCATTACGGTGACGTAAACCGGGCCTGTGTTTGCATTCGAAGTTATACTGTTGTAAAAATTCTTGCCAACGGGCAACCTGCCCCTCCGGGTCCTTGAAATTCTGCAGCCATTGAAGTGATGAATGGTCCGTTTGAACTAGGAAGCGCCTTCCGAGAAGATAGTGACGGAATTGTTTAATAAAACGACCACCGCATGCATCTCTTTTCTAATGGTACAAAAATTTCTCTCACTCTTGTTGAGGTTTCGATTCCCATAAGCAATGACATGCTCTACACCATTACTGTCTAACTGAGACAGTACAGCCCATATAGCGACGTCACTAGCGTCAGTATCCAAGAAAAACATTTCCGCGTCTGCCCGTGTATCTGGAAGCGCTAGAACAGGGGCAGTGCATAAGGCATTTTTCAGTCGATCAAAAGACTGCTGACATTCTTCAGTCCATGTGAACGCTCGCCACTTCTCCGTCAAAATTGTTTGGGGTTTAGCTACGTGGGAAAACCGGGGAACAAATCGTCGATAATAAGAAGCTAAACCAAGGAGACTACGGACCTCCTCAACACTCTCAGGCATTGGCCATTCTTTCACTTTAGGCACCTTCTCGGGGTCACACCTCAACCCATCTCGTGAGATGACGTGTCTTGAGCATTTTACTTCAGTCTGCATAAACGAACGTTTGGTTGGGTTCGACTTCAGTCTAGCATCTGTTGTTCGTGAAAGGACACAGGATAGGTTATGCAAGTGGTCGTCAGCGGTGCATCCGTGTACAATCACGTCATCTAAGTAAACCAGACATTGCTTTGGAATTAGGTCACCCAGCACCTGTTGCATCAACCTTTGAAAGGTGGCTGGGGCATTTGTCAAACCGAATGGCATGATTTCGAATTCATACAGACCAGAGGATATCACAAATGCGGTTTTCAGACGGTCACTGGGCTTCACTTCCACTTGCCAGTAACCAGCGGCCAGATCAAGAGTACTAAACCACTCAATGCCGGAGAGGACATGAATAGTATCATCGATACGTGGTAATTGAAACAAGCCTTTTTTCGTTACCGAGTTTAACTGGCTATAGTCAACACACAAACTCAAGGAGGCATCCTTTTTCTTAACTAATACTGCTGTAGACGCCCATGGAGAAATTGAGAGCCCAATGGCGCCTCTCTCTAATATATCTGTTAATAATTTTTATACCTGGCCTAGAAGATG
Source organism: Paragonimus skrjabini miyazakii (assembly GCA_014338405.1). Taxonomy (NCBI): domain Eukaryota; kingdom Metazoa; phylum Platyhelminthes; class Trematoda; order Plagiorchiida; family Troglotrematidae; genus Paragonimus; species Paragonimus skrjabini miyazakii. Next base: position 16,814 of record JTDE01007629.1, on the reverse strand, counting down.
GACTGGCAAGCGACGAGCCGCTTGCCGAATCGGGCGTGCCTCGCCCGTGTCAATACTGTGACGCACAACGTGATTCCGCCAAAACGGTTGTTCTTCCCACCAGAATGTCGCCTGGTGCTTTTCAATTACTTCCGGTACTCTGCACGCTAGATATGTTGGGAGCTGTGAGACAACGTCGTTGATAAATTTCTGCCATTCGAGCTCGACGTGCATTTCGCCACCGGGCAGATGCTGTCTTTTAGGGGCTTCCACCGGGCCTGATAATGTTCTGTACACAGGTTCCAACGGGAAGCGCTCACCATACATGCGTACGGCCAGGTTAGGTAGGTCCAGGATACAGTGCGTTGCTAACAAATAGTCACTTCCCAGAATTACATGAAACAGTAACTTTGGGGCCAATAAGAATTTCAGCCTAAATGCCCACTTTCCTATCTGTACTGTTCCGTGAACACGTGTCAATATGTGCAACGGTTGTCCATTTACGGCCAGAATCTGGTTGACATGCCCCGCTACAACATCAAACTGACAGGTAGTATATGTCTCATTATCACTCAAGCTACAAAAGGATCCGGAATCTAGCAGACATTTGAAGACACGACCGCCGATTTTTGCTTTCGATACAGGGCATAAGGCAACATCTATATTCTCATATTTAGAAACAAGATGATTACGCGACTGACACACCGGAAACTTACAAAGATGCGTACGCTTCCGAGGGGATAATGAGCGCCAACGTGCCATGTGTCCATGCCGGCCACAAGTGAAGCATCTCCGCCAGTCGGATCGCCCGTTCATTGGAAATTCCGCTCTTAGCTATCCTTGTGAACAGTCTTCGCCCCTTGCGTAGGCGCTTCCGCGGGCCATCCGACCTTGCCCTCGATTAGCAAGAGGGTGCTGAGTCACACACGTGAACTGTTCATCAGCAGGCTCAACATGTCTCGCGTGGTCCAACAATTCAGCCAGCTTTTCAGCCTTGGTCAAGTTTTTAGGGGAGCGGAGGAGAAATTCAAGCTGACACTGCGGCCGTCGGATCCCTTCCAAAAATCTTCCTAAAATACGGCTTTCCCTCTGCTCTTGCGTCTCCTCTACGAACGCCAGTCGCGCTAGTCTCCTCAACTGCTGTATATAATCCATTAAGCTTTCCGTACTACGTTGGTGTCTTTTATGGAACTCCCTCCGATATTCAAATGCAGGGCGGAGACCTGCGATCCTTCGTCGCTAAAAATGGAATAGGCTCTCAAGATCCTCTGTGGCATCAAAATCAACAATTTGTCCGTATGCCTCACGGGAAATCAAAGTCAACACGACGTCCATCTGCCGGTCTGGGGAGAAGTGTCTCATGTAGCGGCGCATCTAAGCTTCCAAGATGTGGAGGTCTTGTCCAATAATGTACTTCTCTGGTGCTGGAAGTCCATGCTCCTGTCGTAGGTGACGTGCATGTTCAGCGTCTGGAATGCACACTTTCTCTATCTTCTGAATAAGCTTCGGCATCTCTCCGGCATCTGACGAAATGAGCATTGTTCTGAGATTAGGGTCCCGAATGCACACTTTCTCTGTCTTCTGAATAAGCTTCGGCATCTCTCCGGCATCTGACGAAATGAGCATTGTTCTGAGATTAGGGTCCCACTGTGGGTGCCAAAATTGTGATATTCCAAAGAGTCCGTTACGAGCGACAAAACACACAATGTTCAACGTTCGTGGTCGAAGCACAACAGGGTCTACTTCAAACAAAAAAGATAAGTCACAAGGCGACGAGAAACGTGTATTAACACAACACAGATACCGAAGGAGATTCAGTTCACAACGTGTCCTTGTCCATATATATAGGGGACCCCACGGTCCGGAAACAAACCATCAACCAGAAGTGGCCTCATGCTCACTGCCCGCCGACCTCCGGCTCTGATTGGTCATCCTCCTCCGCCCGCTGCATGGACGCGGCCAACCAGCGTGTTTGAGGGCCTGAGAGAAAGCGGAAGTGAGCATGTGTGACAAAACAAAATTGCGGCGCACTACATGCTACTACATCCTATGCCATTGAACTGCAGTGAGATCACCTCCGACGTCCCCAAAATCGTAAACTCCCTGCGATGTGAGTGTTGCCTTGCCAGTACCACCGCCCTGGTACACATTACCCTGTGAATGTAAATTTACTACAAACCACTAGCATCAAAGTTAGTGTGTTGGCGTAGGTGTCGCAGTTTCACTCGTAGCTGTAGAAGGAATCCGCACAATCTCCACCACTGTATGCTACATTCACTGGGATAACAATGTTTTGGCTACCACCGTTGGGAACGCCGCCCAGTCAGGCTGACACTTGCTTGAATCCAGAAGGTCAACCGGAAGTTTCGTGGACATTCCTCCTCTGGCGGCTGCCGTGCGGTTGTGCTGAAGGTTCTTTCACGTCCAGCTCCCTAGCGCCCTTAGTCGTTGCGTTAAAGTCCGCTTGTGTACGGTGAGTAAATAAATAGATAAAGTTTGTTTGCAGATTCACCGTCTTCTTACTGTGACTTCCGATCTGCGTTAGTATAAGGCTGGGGAAACCTTGCGTGTACGAACCTCCGAACTAGCATCACGAGACTGGTGAGCCCGCTCCATTAGTTAATTTTACTGCTTTCTGTTATTTATTGCAACCTTTTATATACGTTAGGTTCCTTTTTTCATTCAGTATTTGTATATTCATACATATTTTACATAGCAGTGACTTTCGTGCCCTAATTCCATTAGTATCTAAGCACTTGTATTTGTTTAGAATCCTGTGTGTATATGAAAATGATGCAGTCAGATATTTCAGTCCCCAAGTCGTAGCTGGTCGAAGTAGATGCGAGGGACAAAGCCCTGGGTTTTCGCGTTCCTGATTATGTCCCGGACGACCCAGAACACTGGCTGGCGCAGCTGGAGCTGCAATTCCAGTTAGCCCGCATCACTAGCCAGTCTGCCAAGTTCACATATTTGGCTACCGCGTTGCCAATGTTGGTCGCACCTTATGTCAGAGACTTAGTTATTAGGCCACCTGAGACCAACTCTTACGACGCACTAAAAAACGCATTCTTAGAACGTGTCGTCGTATCGGAGGAAAAACGACTTGAGCGGGTCCTTAGCGATTTGCAGCTAGGAGACCTTACTCCATCTCAGTTGCTTCGGCAGTTGAGGCAGGTGGGACAGAATCATAAGATCGATGACAAGCTTATGCGTTACCTCTGGATGCAGGAACTATTCAACTTTGTGCAAGCAATTATCCCTCCATTCATGTCGACGAGTTGCTTGGATGTTTTGGTCAAATCGGCGGACTCAGTCATCGAACATCTTCCAAGCCGAATGCATCAGGTAGAGTTACACACAGAAGACATAACCGCCGACTTAGTGGCAAAATTGAAAGAACTTTGTCTGGAAATCCAGGCTCCTAAAGCTTCTCGTTCTCGCTCCGTTTCCAGAGGACGTAGACGTTCCAGGTCGCGTTCAAGAACTGGATACCGCTAGTATCACCATAGATTCGGGACAAAGGCACGGAAATGCAGTAAGCCGTGCACCTTCTTAACCGTCTCGGGAAACGCAAGTGCCAGCAAGTAATGGCGACAACTGTTGCTGACAGTCCCACGCCTGGTCGCCTAATTTTTATACACGATAAAAATTCTTAGTTGCGTTTTCTAGTGGGTACCGGCGTTCAAGTCAGTGTCATACCGTCTAAAGCAGATGATACGCCTCGTTCGACGCCTTTCAAGCTACAGGCCGCCAATGGAACCCAATACGCACTTTTGGCACACGCTCTCTTACGTTGGATGTGGGCCTACGGCGTGCTTTCCGTTGGGTGTTCATTATAGCGGATGTACCAGATGCCATTTTGAGCGTGGACTTTTTGAAGCATTTTGGGTTAGTTGTCGACGCAGGCCATCACAAACCCCTGGATCCCCTAACGAGTATATCCACCATAAGGACCACTTTCCCGACGACTGTCCTCAGCCCACTGTTTGCCGAACCAAGCGGTGATGATCGATAACGAGCGGTATTGCGTGAATTCTCGGAGCTGACCCGTCCATTTAACGAGCTACCTGACGTCGTTACGGACGTGGTAAATCACGTCAAAACGAAAGGCGCATCAGTTTTTCAGCGACCGCGAAGACTGGCACCAGACAAACTGCGCATCGCTCGTGCCGAATTTCAACACATGCTGGATATGGGTATAATCCGCCCCACTGACAACCCATTGGCATCTCCGCTTCACATGGTGCCAAAGAAGACAGAAGACGATTGGCGTCCTTGCGGAGATTATCGTGGGTTGAACAATGCTACTGTTCCAAATCGGTACCCTGTGCCACACTTCCACGATCTAACTATCAGCCTTGCAAGTAAAACAATCTTCAGCAAGATCGACCTCGGCCACGCCTACTACCAGATACCGGTAGCAAAAGAAGATATACTCAAGACGGCTATTACCACTCTATTCGGTTTGTTCGAATTTGTACGCATGCCTTTCGGTCTTCGTAACGCTGCAAAGACGTTCCAACTTCTGATTAATGAAGTCGCCCGTGGATTGGACTTCGTTTATGCATAAATAGACGATGTCCTCGTGGCTAGCTCTTCCCCGGAAGAGTATATCATCCACCTACGGACGTTATTTCAACGCCTGACATCATATGGCCTTACCGTCAACGGAGCTAAGTCCGAACTCGGTCAAGCCTCGTTGGATTTTTTAGGCCACAACATCTCGGCAGAAGGGATAAAACTGCTCGATTCCAATGTCGAGGCTATTCGACCGTGTCAGCTACCCGACACAGTTCCCAAGCTCCGCCGCTTCAGTGGACTGTTGGGAACGCCGCCCAGTCAGGCTGACACTTGCTTGAAT
>JTDE01007628.1:0-11175 GCA_014338405.1 Paragonimus skrjabini miyazakii | reverse complement strand
GCCGTTCCTTAGTCGGCGGCCTGGGGACGCGCCCAGTGGCATTGAGTTAGCCCGCCAGTTCATCCAGGTAACGCGTCGGGAAAATCCACTGGGTTTCCAAACTACAACGTGTCCACGAGATATGGAGACCCTGACTACTCCACTAAATGAAGTATGTGTTAGGAACCTTGAGATCCTTCGGGTGCAAGGATTTCTAGAGGTAAGTCTCCTGCATTTCCTTCTTTTATCTTTGAACACGTTTCCATGGATGCAGGGTATTTAGATGTTTACGTCAACTGTTTACACATAATTTTAAATATAAAATATGGCAAGCACATATGAAGTGGTTGTTTGGGTGAGAATACTTCCTACCAAACAACTAATCAATAAACACATAATGAGGTCAATGGCGCAGTGGTCAACATGGTCGCCTCGGAAAACATGGCCTGAGTTCTAGTCCCGGCCGTGGCAAGGAAATGCACTACTGATGAACTCTAACAACAGTGAAACTCGAATCTAGTGCTTCTTTTCGAAAGGGGCCGACTGGTACGTCTATGGGAACGCGATGACTGTGATCAATTGTGGGTGACGTTCAATTTATATGAAACATTAAATTGTAAACTGGCGGCACTGAAAATAAAAATGGCCTGTAGGGGGGACCGAAACCAAAAGACTCCGATGCTGACACGTCCCCACGAGCGGCTCTAATTGGACCGTTTTAAGTTCCTCTAACATATTCCGTATTCGGTGTACACCCGAAAGACAAGGAGCCATGTCAACAGTATGGAATTCATACCAGTGACTTCCACCTGACTGGATCATAGGCGCGTCCCATAATACCTAGCCAATCTGCATTATCCCATCCTAACAACCAACGCGTGCATATTCGTACTGTACCTAGCCTGACAATAAAACGTCAGAGGTGGGTGTACTTGCCACTTTGTATTCTTAAAGAAATAAAATTTGTAAGCACTATAGAATCTTTTAGCATGAATCAGTTTAACTTAACCCTCCCAAATACTATACAATCTACAGTAAATTAGGATGTTTACGACACTTTTTGTTAATCAGAAACCGAGTTTGGTTATTACATTCCAATCTGGCAATACTACTCAAATGCTTAAACTGTTGTTCGAAGACCTACACCTATAGTGTCAGTCCCCCTTAATTACTTTGCCTGAAAATAAACAGTCTTACAGAAGTAAACAAGCTATTACCAACACAAACCAACATCTAATAAAATGTTACATGCAAACGTACCATTATGGCTATTGGAAGACAGTATGAAACGTAGAATTCGTCCCTTTGGCGGAAAAACCACACTCGTTTGATTACTCATTTGGAAAATGAGCAACTAACCTGATAAACTCATCCAATTCTCGCAGTTTTCGTCGCATTTCAACATGGCCAGGACCGTACGTGTGACCACAGTGATCGATCCCCAATAAATGTCCAATAAGCACATCCCAATGTGGTCCATGTGAACTGTTTTGAAGTGCTGACGTCATGAATTCGTGAACTGCTTTATCCACAGTATCCAAATCCTTCACGTTCAAAGAATGGTAAGGATCAGCTTCATCGAAACTATGAAATAAAACGAACGAGACTAGTCGACAGTATAATGATACACCATACACGAAGTTTTACCAAGAGACATTAGAATAAAAAAGGTTTCTGCATAAGTAACAGCAGTGGCGATGATATGCACTACTGACGAGCTCTAATGAGAGCAAAACTCGAGTCTAGTGCTTCTTTTCGAAAGGGGCCGATTGGAAAGTCTATGAGAATGCGACAGCTGCGATCAATTGTGGGTGATATTCAATCTATATAATGTTTGAAAAACTTGACGTTTTAAAAAAGTTATGGGGCGACGAACAACCATTTCGACCATTTGTTCTCGGGTCAACACAATAAAAAATGAGTCATCAAAAGGTATCAACAAACAGAACGAAAAATCTATGAAATCAAGTGGAATTCACAAAAATGGTTGACTAAAACAGAGGTTAACTGAAGACTGCGTCTCAAAGTCAGAGTCAAACGTTTGTGAGGATAGCGCTAAGATGAGTGACAAGAGGCTACAGAAGTCACAAGAACAGTTGCAGCTTTTTTGAGAAAGCGCGTGTCAGAGTAGTCATCTGACTTCGATTGATTCATCGGTCGTAAAATAAAAAGCAGCAGCATCACTCGGATTAGACTGGATGCGGTTGTCGAAAGTTAATCACAAGCATTATCGACGTACACCTCACGAAGCCAACAATCGCGCAGATGTCACTAAAGCATTTGTGGTTGCCTACAGAGTTTCTAGCAATCAGCCCAACACAATCGACCAGCACATATGGGTAGCCGTTGAATTGAGTGAAATCATACTAATTAGCTTCAACGTGTGCTTCCGCAAGACGTTTGATGTCTTAGCAACGCCTGTGGTCACAGATCAATCATAACTGCCACTGTTGTACATAAACGCTTGAAATCGCGATCGTGTGAAGTAACATTCAAGCAACATGAGGTACAGTTTAGTGTTCAACTGCAACATCACACTCTAGCTAGCATTTCACAAATTTTGCGTCTTGTCCAATGAAACGTTTTAACGACACCTCTTTGACTGTATTGACTTGAGGATTCAACTCCAAACATTAACCAAAAGTGAAAAATTACCTTAAAGGTTGGCGGACAAACAAGTGAAACCACTTGGTAAAATAATCCTGGTTAAAAAGTTTAATGTTGGGGCGGTGAACAGAGAAAAAAAAGTAGTTTTCCACCTACAGATATAGCTGGTTTCAGGTGATCACAGAAAGTTGCGTTTGTTCGTACCAGGTTGTTTACAAGTAGATAGGGATCATTGAAGTAGTTGGGGTACGACCTCATGATTTTTATTTTGACAGCCAACACAAAAGAATATATATTACGCCACAGAAAGGGTCTGAAATATTATCCCCGAGTAGGCTGGGAGAGTATTTAATCTGTCTTTAGTCCACAAAAGTAACCAGGTATCATGTGCTGGTTAGAGCAAATCAAACATATACTTGCTAACATACAACGTTTCAAGCGATACATGTATCTTAGCATCCCAAATTCACTGAATCTATCCAATAGTTAAACTGAAGCAAGCGCGCTTTGATTCATTAATTCCAGGCCCCCAACAGGCACCGCACGGAATGAAAAACTGAAATGAGTGATTAATTAGGATCCAAATAGAATCTGTCATACAACAGACTGGATGTAGTTCATGCTGAAAATATGGCACATACCAATGCAAACAACGGTCATCATCATCACCATCATCACAGACAGCAACATTGATGCTTAGCTGCCACACAACCATGAAGAAGAAGAAACAAACCCTGTGTAGGAAGAGAAGAAAAAAGGGAGAGAAGAGGGGACCTAGATACTAAAAATAGCTACGTCTATATTCAAACATACAACATCAAGACACCTACACCTTGCAAACAAACAACCGAGCTGTAAGTGAAAGTAAGGCGTCATCAGTAAGACTGCTTCCTCACGGCTTTCACTGCCCGCGTCATTAAGTGCACTCATTTCACAGACGACAGCATAACATCAGTGGTGGATACTAACTTTAAACTGCCACACAAAGTTGAGAAGGAAAAGAACATCTACAGTTGAGAGCAAAAAGAAAGATAGATGAAACTAAGTTTGTGAAGTCCCCTTGGATAAACTCAAACAACCAAAACCAAGGTGAATGTACATTGCAAACAAACAACCGAGTTGAAAGCAATGGTAAGACAGCAACAAAAATGGTTTTCGAACGACCATCACTAGCTCGGATCATCAACTGTCGGGACATGGAGAATGTGAACATTTAATAACTACCTAGTATATTCAGATATATACATATATATAGTAATGTTGACTACTAACATAAATATATGAAATCGATTAAACCAACCTCCTTGGAAACAATCCTATCCAAGTATCATCACCAACAAACAAGATTCGCCTGTTCGCTTGACGCCACTGACGGATTAGGTTATCCTCCATCAGTTCATAACTTTGAAAGTTTGAACCAGCGTCCACAAATGTAGGCATGCTGCCAGTCATGAGCCCTTTCAAACGTTGCAATGTTGTCGTCGGAGGATCAGCAACAAAGTGAACTAAGTGAGCCTTAGTGGAACGAAGAAGCTCTGAAGTAAAACGCAAATTGCCAGGTAGATCAGTAGAATAAATATCCGAATCCCGCCGCACGAAATTGAAAGCAAGTCCGTCGACGAGTAGGACAACTAGACGACGATATGCTGGTACATACGTAACATCAGATAACCGAGTGGAAACGTATGGTAGCTCTGAACGGCTGAGGAAGAAACCACAGGCAAAAGTGACAAGTCCCAAAGAGAAACCGCACAGAACCGTCAGTTTGCTGGCGACAAACTTGAAACGATTGGCAATTTTGAAGTGAGGCATAAAGATGTTCTCCTGTTTCTTCAACGTCCCAGCAAACTGATATAAAAGATGAGTAACAATTGGACGCATTAAACAAAATTATGCTCGCTACATCGGTGGCAGATGAGTAACAGATCAAGTAAGACAAACTGGTCCCTATACGTTCTGTAACGCATGATAGAATAGGCCGAACAAATTTGGATAGTCGTCGCAATTGCAAACCTTCCAACAAAAGACAAATGGACTAGTTGGTCCTTGGAACGTATAAGCACGGCAAGATAAGTAACGCCCACGACATGTGATGTGTGCGGTGTACTGACAGTTTTCCACAGACTCAAGTGACGGCAGGTCCGGATCACAACTTGAAGCAGTGCGTCAGTCAGTGCAAAAGTAAATGGCAATACCCTTTCATCTGCTGACCAAACGATTGTTGCGAAAGACAATAACCCAGAAAATGCCGCTGGGTTGGATGTATAAAACATTACCGATGTCTCCATCATGCTTATTATTTTGGGCTTCTTTGAGTTAACAAGGTATCGCAATCCCTACGGTTTGCTTTTAGAGAAAGAACACTGATGAACATACACAATCAACCCAATACGTGTATTTGCGTACCTTTCCAAGTGAGGTTGGCAAAATCTTCTTACTAAATGTTGTCCAATAAACTTATGCCTCAGTGTCTCTAAAGTGCTAGAAACAATCATACACTACTAGTATTTTTATTCCGGTATTTCTTTCTGTAGGGAGACACATGACTTTTACAAGGTACATTCATGTACCCCGAATTTTCCGACAGCGACTGATGGACGGACAAATGCAGGCGACCAGTGTATCGAGGTAGATGTTATGTACCTACATTCTGTTAAGACGTTCGGTCGCGTGAAGCACGCCGTTTTACCTGGCAAAATACCCCGTTATGGAGTGCAAAATAAACATCTGCGATGGCTGGGGTCTTATCTCACCAGTCAGCAATATAGTGCACATAAACTCTGGATTTCCTGAGTAATTAACCACGGCGGTTTCGCACAGTCTCACGCTTGTTTCGACCTCATACCTCGTCTTAAATCTAGTCCTTCTTACTACTGTTTGCAAACGTTGTTAAAGGTTTGAGTACCGTAAGCACTTCAAATGATAGCCATCCCACAGAATGACCTCAACACTGTGTGTGGGCCTCATGCAAACAGACTCGATTTTAATTCTGGAAAGTGCAAGGTTGTACATATCCGCTGCTCGGAAAATATGACCCATTTCCTTTACGGCGTACTTTTTCACAGTCCTGACAGAGGAATTCAGGACACTGGCCTCATACTCTTCCGAGTCCATCTAACGTTAAGGCGAATGCGACGAAGGTTAGTGATGTGTTAGCGCTGTTCAAGCTGTATTTAGTTTGTTGGACTGCCACTGTATGACAGATTCGTCCGTCCGCACCTCGAGAATGAGACCATGATTTCACTGCTTTTTCTAAAAGAACAAAATGTCACTTATGGGTGTGTAACGACGTGCCACCAAGGCTGTTCGGGGTCTTCAAGCTAAGCTTTAATTGTCTAGATTATCAGTTCCGTCGAGGCAGAAGTGACCTTAGCTTCCCTTTCGATTCTCACATTAACTTACCATCCATGTAATTCGGTGTTCAGTATGGTTCATGACAATACGCTGAGAGGTTGACCTTTCAAAGCAAAGACCTGACACGGTCGGTTAGAGTGCCATAACTTTTTCTTACTGCCAGTTTGTAAGATGTGGAATGTTTTTTTCGACTGCCTTATTTCCGTTGGTTCCGTTTCTGCTTCCAAGGCTCGTGTTGACAAGTATACGCTACCTTAGTTTAGATACTGCACCTGTCTCATGTTCTGGGCAACGCTCCAATATGCGATTCTACGCCAGGAGAGTTTCCCTCCACAAGTCTTAAACTTCAGGAAACGAAGTGTAGTAGTAACACGACGTTATAGTTTCTAACAGCTTTCCCTTTCGAAAAAGGGTGACCTGGTAGCAACCCCACTCTCAAACTGAGGTCGAACTAACTAGTTGTAAGGAAGTTAGAAACGAGGATCGAACTGGCTGAATTAACGTTTGACTAAATCTAGCATCAAAGTTCGATAAACCTGAGAGTGCACGAGACAAAGGTTCCTAAGTCCTTTTCAACAATGATTATCTGAAGAGAGTAGCGGTCGAAATAATACGCTGTGTTAAGTGAGCTGCGAATATGCCTACTTATCAGTATTAAAGTTCAGTCGGTTCATCGGAGACAATTCAACTAGAAAGTAAGCGTTCTTCAGTAAAATATAAAAATAAAAATAACCACTAACGACATGCCAAATCTTGAGGTCATCATAAAACAATAATAACGGGAAGGTGATTAAAAGGGAAAGACAGTTCCTAAACATCGCAAACAGAAGTGAATCTTGGAGTACCCCGTTGGAGGTAGACCTGCATGAAGAGAATGCATTAGTTACGCGCACTACATACCGACGATCGCTGAGACACAACTCTCGCTGTTGAAGGAAATAGTCATGTACTCCCTAATGAAAGGACTTATCGACTAAAACAGCAAGATCCATGTGGTCAAATACTTTGACGAAGTTGAGGTAAATGACATCATTACTTTACGGCACCGAAACACGGCCGATCAGAGTAGAGGACGTGAACCGTCTTCAGGTATTTGACCACCAATGTCTGCGTTCAAGCGCCCGTATCGGGTGGCCCCAACGAGTAAGCAACGAGGAGGTTAGAAAGCGGGCGTTTGGCAATGATTGTCAAACTAATTCTTTTATTCACTCACTACATTTGCACAGACTTAGATGGTTAGGTCATGTACTAAGGATGCCAGTTAATCGCTTGCCACATCGAGCACTGTTTGCCGACGCTGCGGCCGATTGGCGTAAGGTGCGAGGTGGACAGGTGATGACCTGGCGTAGACAAATGAAATCGTTCATGAGGGGGTTGGGCACAGTAGATCGGGTTCGTCTTCCGGGTTTGAGCCCTCGCGACTCAGAGAGTCAGTGGCTTGAAACTTGAGGTGAGATGGCGGCTAACCGAGCTCAGTGGCGTGAATGCTGTCGTTGTTTGTCCGAGTTGTCTGTGAAGTGAGTGCACTTAATGACGCGGGGCAGTGAAAGCCGTGAGGAAGCTATCTTGCTGATGACGTCTTACTTTCACTTACAGCTTGGTTGTTTGTTTGCAAGGTGTAGGTGTCTTGATGTTGTATGTTTGAATGTAGACGTAGCTATTTTTAGGGTTTAGGTCCCCTACCCTCTCCCTTTTTTTTTCTCTTCCTAAACAGGGTTTGTTTCTTCTTCTTCATGGTTGTGTGGCAGTTAAGCATCAGTGTGAACCACTGATGTATTGCTGTCTATGATGATGATGATGCTTTGGTCCACTGGTAAGTGGTTATCAGCGGAGTTGTGGCACACAAACGACACTTGTGAGAGCCATGTTGCACACTGGTAAAGTATGGAGAGGTTAGATAGCCGTAAGGCGAATCGTATAAATACGAATCCAAAATATTCGAAATGCTCGATAAGAGAAACGGCCGGACGGTAATCAATGGGAAGATTTTGTCTAACACATCTGAAAATGGGGCTGGTGCTCAAGAACTTCCAGCTGCTGAGTGCAGCGCCTTGGACGATAAATTGCGTAAACAGTAGGCTAAGGAGGTCAGCAGACTTCCCAGCAGCTTCAAGTGCGATCTGAGATAGTATGCCGTTAGAGTCTAGAGAACAGTCCTGAAGACATGAGGTTAGCTAGCACTATTGCTAAGCAAGTACCCACCATGCTAGTGCCATCAATTTCACTAAGTTAAACTCGAGGAGTTGGAAGCGACTGTAGAACACGGTGAGAACATTAGCGACTTCGGCATCAGAGCTGGTAGGTCCTGAAGAGTTTAAGCGTTGGGATATGCCGGCCTCCGTTTAGCAAGTTGACGTTACAAATCGTAAATGGCTACAGAGTGCTCGGTGGGCCGTTGTTGATAGTGTAGCGTTTTGTACAACATTTTGTGTTGAACAATTCTCACTGTTTTTCATATTTTTCACCTTCTTCAAATTCACATGTACACTTGTTTAAATCATGTGAGTTGATTCAATGGACAATACAAAAATTGACTTCCAAGGTCGCGAGCCCTGTGTTCTCTCTCTGCGTTCAGTGTCGCGTGCGCTCAGATTTTTGGGAGAGTTAACGGCTAACGGAATCCGCATTTATTTCAGCACATTTTCAAACTCATCGGTCGTCGGAATTATCTTCGTCGTGACCTCTAAAGTTACCTGGGAACTATACGACAGATCGCATCTATTGGATACTTCATTCCGTGTGGTGGAACTCTAAACGAAGCACCTTCACGAACTACTGTGAGTCAGTTGCTTCCATTTTTTATCGCTCTTTGATTTCGTGTTCACACTTGAATTGTACATAGCGTTTAGATCCACTACAATAGTGAAGACGATCCTTGCGAATTACCAAGATGCACCGAGTTCTTATGGCAGTATAAATCCTCCGGTCATCCTATGATACAGATGGCTGATAACACGTTACAGTATGTCGATTGTCCAGAATAGGCTGGAAAATGAGATAGTGCAGTTAAAACAGAATGGTGGTTCCGAAGGGTTCACCCGAACCTCATTCAAGAGACGGCGGGGTAAGAGAATGTGCTATGAGATACCATACCGCTGATAAACATACCGCACCAAGTAGCTGTTGTGGGTCCTGCGATAAGAAAGCAGTAGACTCGATACCGTACACTACAAAGGATAGTTGAGGGCCATGTTAGCGTGAATTACGAATTCCCGAAAACGCCCATTAACCAGTAACGTACCCTCTCTCATTGGCCGAAACTGAGTCAAGCCGATTGAAACCTTCATTCTGCTCTGATAGTTCAGGTACTTCAGACACCTCACTCGTGTAGTATCGCGGTTCGGAACTCGTTCAAACAACAAGGCATATTCGCAGAGATAAGGAGAACAAGCATAAGTGTTTGCTTCCAGAAACAAACGTGCTACCGTAAAATGAATGTGAATAAGGTTTTTCGGGTTGAAACAGCCCAGGCTAATAGAAATGAATTTGAAAACGGTGGTAGCCCTGAATGCCATTACTCTGGAGTTAACAGAGACACGTGGATCCTGGGTGATAACCGACCCACAATCTCTGTCTTGTTTAGATACACATAGCTTAACAACCTCCCGATGATTGAGGTCTCATTTCTGTAACGAAAATTCGAGACCCTAGGCTTCGCTGCATCTGGCGGTATTTTATTTACTTTATATCAATTGCAAAGTTTACCGAGGTCTGTTTGTGAATTAAGTTCGTCTGCGGGGCCTTCAACAACTTCCTAAAGCTTAGTGTAGTCCGCAGTTAGTAAGTAGTCTGGGAGTAAGGGTGGTGGTACCTCGGAGACATAGAAAATGCACAATACTGGCTTTAAAATGGACACTAACGGTACCCCGCAAGCAGCGTCATTTGTATGGTGAGATTGTAGCGACCTGGAGATACCCCCGGTCTGCCTGCTGTACGATGTGTAAAATTCTTCCTAAAATCTTAGCCCACATTGTACATAGGACCTTAAGGATCTTTGCCTGCCGTCTGCTTGACGCATGCGATCGCGTTTGTTTGTTTGCATGCTTGTCGGCCTATGCGCATCAAGGACGCCATACACACTCTTCCGGCTTGCTCGTGCGCTCGGATCCTCAGTCTCCCCAGCTACTTCGCGTATCGGTGTCGTCTAGCGCTGATCGAGACCATTTGTAATTATCGCATACTATATTTTCGGTCTCCGCAATTATCGGTATTTTTATTTCGCGTCTGGTATTGTTGCGTATACCTGAGGAAACGTTGATTTAGTGCACGTATGCACTGAAAGATGATGCGCCCACTGATATACGCTCAAAACCAGGTTAGCAGATTCTCCTCAATGTTGTACCATCGTAACTTTAAAAGCATAGTTGTATTTTACATTGTCGTTCGGGAAGTGCAGCAATATGCTGTGCACACGGTCCCCAGAATCAGCTGCTTTATTCCATTGCTCATGAGCAGTTGCTGGATTAGTAACACCCGAGTGACACAGCCAGATGTTGTGCTACTGTGAGAGCGATCAATCTTTACAAGAGGTGCCATCGGATAACGTGGTCATAGACGCTTGCTATCATTTCTGAACAGATACGGAGAGGCAAAACGGGTCTGTAACCGGATACCACGTTACGTTCACCGTTTGTATGGAGCTGTATTACTTCACATTGCTGCCAAATATCAGGCAGTTTGCCGTTATCAAAGGATTTTCGGTACAAGCCACTAACTGGAGCTAGGCTGTATGCAGTTAATTTTATAAATTTCGGTAGTTTATGGCAAGTAACTTGAAGCATGCTGGACGCTGACTTTTCGCCTCCGGCAAGAACAGTGAAGGTAGTGAGGTTTACTTGCAATTAGAAACATGGCCACCGAGGAATCTATATTGGAGCGTACGCTCAGACATTTAGAATTAATTCCTGGGTGCTTAGGATCCTCCAGAATCAAAATGCTAACCGGAGATGAATTGACTGATCTTTCCAATGTCACCTTGAGGATGTTGTAATCTGTCACCCCGAGGCGGACTGTAAATAACAGTTAGTGTTCGTGGTTTACTGGTAGAAAGATGCCTGCATAGCTCAAAGGTACCTCGGTAGCAGGTGAAGTACCAGATTGTTCACTTCAACATGATCTATGTGATCAGACAAGTATAAAAAACCATCCCATCCCCTCGACTCCATCTGTAGCGACTATAATAAATGATATTTTTGATAGTCGCATTCACTTGTACATTTTTTATGATCTTGGCTT
>JTDE01007625.1:6076-19189 GCA_014338405.1 Paragonimus skrjabini miyazakii | reverse complement strand
ATATACAAATACTCAGCATGAAGATGCATAAGTGCTATCACAACACCCACCATTATTATTTTCAATCTTTGCGCGAAATGAAGGACAAACACATTAACGGTGAGTTAAAACAAACCATTCACAGTACGTTAACATTTTCGTCTCAGAAACTGATGATTTTTAACTTATTGAACGATACCACCGAGATATTTGCAGATATTCACGGATCCCTCATAAATTCGCAGTTTTACGACATATTTTACTCCCTACAGATAATTTTCAGCTACACGAATTATTGAGCAACTCCGATGAAATGAAATTGGCTGGAAGTGTTAGTAAAATGGGACAAATGATAGATATGAATTATGTATATATATGGATTCAAATATATCGATATTTATGCTCATGTAAACGGCGTGGGATTATTGTACATGGTCCTTATGGGAATTCCCATACGCTTTAAAGCATATGACGCTGTGTGCATACTCAAAGGAACCATGTACACCAATCAGAAACGTTGAAATCTTCGGTACACACCGATGCACAAACGTATGTAGAAAAACCCGAGCAAAAGGTTTGATGGATGTAGCACAATGTGAGCATAGGCTTAAATTACGTGATCCATAATGATGTTCCTGGAGCTTTCATCGTGTTTACTCGGAACCCATGTGCATTGGCTCAAGACAGCTATAAATAGCTGTTTATAGCTGAAACAGTAATTTAGATTACTGTTTCACTCGTTGTTCTCTTTCTAACGACACCTAAGATACTCTATAACGACACGAAATGTAAGCAAGATATGTGAAAAAAGAACGGCGTAGCTTGTGAAAAAATACATTGAAAAAAGTGGGCCATATTAGAATGTAATGAAATGCGGTGCACATTTTGAGTAATGGAAATGAACCGCCTCATTATTATACTCCATACGTTCTTATTTTGTGCCCGTAGTGGCATAAATGACCTCATACACTAGAATGTACTTCAATACGCACATATACCTTGACCATGTAGCTATAGCCAACATCCATGTAAACGTATATATGTATATCACACATTCCGCAGACCTGCGTAAATATAAGTTTATATATATATCTATATATGTATTCATATATGGAATTGTGTGATTTCTTACAAAGATTTCTTTTAGTGTCAAACATATATATTTACATATAAATATATATGTTATATATATATACATAGGAAATGAATTTATATACCGAAAATCACAATACTACGTGTATCACTTATGTACGTATGTTTTCATTTCAATTCAGAATCTTTTGGGACATTCATATATATGCACGTTAATGTGCATACGTACACCAACGCTCATTTCTCTACCTCCATCCAGGAGGGCAAATTGCCCAATAGGAAAATTGCATTTCAAGGTCATCCGCTGTATTACTAGTTTAAATTTTCGCGGGTACGAAAGGAAAAACGGTCCCAATTCAAAATACCAACCCCTTATTCCGATTAAAATGACCGCCGACAAAATTTTTCATCAATCAGTCATTTTAACATCTGATGACGACCCAGCCAGCACGACCGTCCCCTGAGTGTCCAATAAACCGCACCCCGAGTGTCCCATGGGGGTCCCAATTGTACACTTTCGGGTCGCTCATAGAACACTCAGTGAAAAAACCAGCTAGGGCTCCCATATAGTATTGTAAATAGTTTTACATTTTTCTACTACCTATTAACGCCTTATCAAACGTTTACCGCGCACGGAAAAGGATATATAACCTCCTACTTGCCCAGCTATTCCGGCCTTCCCATAAGAATATCCGAATGATCCGTGAGTGTCCCAAACTGGCACATTGTGGTCATTAATGACTATATTCCAACCTGAGCTTGTACAAAATTCAAACATGAGCCATAATAGTACAAGTTTCATGGGTGTGTTTGAAATCCCATATCTTCGTAACTAATCATAAGGCATTCTTTATAAGCAGGCGCTACTGTAATTCGTTTAATCATAAGCAGTAGCGTGACAACACAATTTTTCCACAAGAGAGGATACTACAACGCTACCATCTGGACCTGATGAACAACATATAGATTGCTTGTATTTCATCCTGAAACATACCAAACTTGTCGTAAACCCTCGTAGAACGTCCTTCGGCGATACTGCTGCAGTAAAGCAACTCAAGAGGCAATGGAAGGCTAGTCAACCAACGACAGAATCGCTTCGTCTAATCAGAAATTCAAGTTGCCGCTAGACACCATATAATGCAGATATAAATAAAAACGAAAACTGTTGCAACGTTTATCGACTTTATAGCCACGGCGGCGGTAACAAACACTATTTAGACGTTACTTATTAGATATCTTCCTCGTACGTTGTGTACGAGACGAATTAGTAATTCCCCTCAAATGAGACTGTCATAGGACACTCGAGGGGCGGTCTACCGTCCTATGAGCGTCCCATATGCTGGCTGGGCACCTGCTCAGACGCACACCCCGCTACCAAACTCAAATTCAACCTCTGCGCGCTTGCTGGTTTCGACCTCACGTTACAACAGAGAACATAGAGCTCGCGAACTTGGAAGTGTAAGTTGTATTGTTAATTGATTCGATTCACATGGTTTCAGCGTCGAGTGAACCTGTGAATTTAAGAAAGATGAAATTTGTGAAAACCAATGAGAAGTACGCAGTACAAAAGACTGTACAAAACGCCACAGAACTCCCCCCTTGGAGCGTTAGTTAAGACAAGAAACGCTCAAAAAGAAGATGAGTGACATTATTCTGTATAGTCCGCAAAACGCACAGGGGGTTTGTGTGGTCATCCGCAACGTGTTTTTAGTGGGGGGTGGAGTGAAAGAATCGTACATTTCTAGCAGGACTAGTAGAGGCTGAAAGTGTTTGCGGGGTTTGTGGTATGTATCGGGTCGGAAGACGTGGATGGGACGACGGGGTAGTCACAGCCGGAGGTGAAGGAGGAGGAGAAGGCAAATGTGAAAGATCCACACATGCAAATTTTGAACGGTCGACGCTTATTGAATCGCGATTGTCGTTACGGTCGATGATGAAGTACTTATCTTTGCGTTCAGGCACTCTAAACGGGCCGTCAAGGGGTGGCTGTAGAGGATTCTATTGTGCGTCAGCTCTGATAAACACAAAGGGGCGAGTACGTAAGTCTCCGTCTACTTGGATCTGCCTCGGGGCCATCCTCGTCGGGGTGGAGTTCAACTTGCGCACGTACAATTTCAGATGTGTGACGTAGGACGTCGTGTCTACCCCGCCAGTTGTTCTAGGATTCGTAAACATTTCACCTGGCAGGTGTAAGGTGGTGCCACAGACGAGTTCAGCTGGGGTGTAGCTGATGCCTTCTTTGACGGTGTTACGGATGCCAAGCAAAGTGAGTGGTAGGTTTTCCGACCAGTTTGAGCTAGATGTTGTAGCAAGGATAGCGGCTTAAAGTTGACGGTCGAAACTTTCCACTAGGCCGTTTGATGCTGGGTGATAGGCGGTTGTTCGGAAGTGTTCACAGCTGAGTAAATGCTGCAGGTCGCGAAACATCGTGGATGTGAACTGGGAACCGCGGTCAGTAGTGATAGAGGCAGGTACGCTGAAGCAGGTACTCAAGTCTCCACAAACGTCCGTGCGACGTTCTCGGTTGAGATGTCGCGTATGGGCGTTGCTTGTGGTCAGCGTGTGAGACGATCAATGTAGGTCAACAAATGCGTGAAGTCGTTTGAGGGTGTAGATGGGCCTATAAAGGCAATGTGAATGTGTTTGAAACGGGCATCCGGTGCACTGAAATTGCCAGGTGTAGTGATGGTGTGGCGGTGCACCTTACTTCGCTGTCAGGATAGACAATGCTTGGTCCACCCACGTAGGTCCTTACGCATGTCCGGCCAGACAAAACGGCTGCTGGTTAGTATGACGGTAGAGCGAATGCTATGGTGGGAGATAGAATGAAAATGGGTGAACATGATACGCCGGTAATTAGAAGTGACATAAAGTCAAGATTTACCGGTTGAGATTTCACAGTGAATTTTGGAGTCGCAGAACAACAATGGTAGGTAGCAGATTTCAAGGACTGTTAAGAGCGTAGTTGACTGAATTCTTCATCGTTTCGTTTGGCCACCGCCACGGCTTCTAGATCAAAATGGGATTTGGCTAAATGATGAATATGCCCGCGAGATAAAGCGTCTGCGACCAGATTGTTCGGACCATCGATGTAGCGGATGTTCGTCGTGAACTGAGAGAAAAAATATGAGTGGCGGGTTTTTCTCGGAAAGTCTGTCTGGAGAAGTGCTGAAAGTGTGTGTTAGCGGCTTGTGTTCCATAAGGACGGTAAACTGACGTTCTTCTAACACGTGTCGGAAAAGCTTGACGGCAAGATAGACAGCTAGCAGTTTTCTGCTGAAGATGCTGTACCTCGTTTTGCAGGCTTCGACAGCAGACTGAGATGCGTCGGTCTTTAGAACTAAATGTGCATGTTAATCAGTACTCAGATAGCCAAGAAATATGGCGTTTGCTAGAGCCTACTTGACGGATGTGGAAGTGGCAGTGGCTTCTGGGGTGAATGCGAACTTTTTGGGGTTACTCTTTAGCAAATCGGTAAGTGGTTCGAGTATGTCAGAGTAATTGGGGATGAAGCGACAATAATAACTGAAAGTCCCCAAAATCGACGGAGGCTTTTGATAAATTGAGGCAATAGATAATCCGAAATGGCGTTGGGTTTCTTCGGTAGTGGCCTGATGTCATCTTTATTAAGGCGATGACCGAGAATGTCAAAGGCAGAAGCACCGAACACGCATTTGGTTGTATTGATCGTGATACCGTAGTGATTTAAACGTTCATACACAGCTTCCCAAAGAGACAGATGTTCCTGGACACTATTGCTGGCAACCGGTACGTCATCAGTGTAAGCGAGCACAAAGTCCAGTACGCGTAAAATTCGGTCGATGAAGCGTTGAAATGTTTGGGCGGCGTTCCTGAGGCCAAATAGGGTTGTGATCGCTGTTTTAGCGATGCCGTCGGGAGTCACAGGAATTTGATGATAAGCCTTGACCAGTTCTATTTTGGAAAAGATCTCTTTCACCGATAGGCCAGTGGAAAAATCATAAATGTGCGGAAAGGGGTAGCCATCCGGCAGGGTAGCGTTGTTCAGCACTAGGTAGTTACCGCATGGTCCCTTAGTGATGATGTGATGAACAACGTCATGTTTTTGCGCCATTGTACTCGATGTAGGTTGGTAAATTCCCGGAAATTGTTCCAACAGCACCGTATACTGGATGGCCTCCAGTAAAATCGTTCGAAGTCCGTTCGACTTGATGGTAATGGCTTCACCTTGAACACGCAAATTAGTGGTGTTGTCTACGAGTTTCCGGCGGCTGAGATCATCAACCAAACCATACTTCGTGAGGAAATCGACGCCGATGATTAGGTGTTGGATGTCGGCAGTAATAAAAATCCGGGGGAAATTTCAGCGCAGTCCGAGGTCGACCCTCAAAAGATGTTGGCCGTAGGTCGCGAGTTTGGAGTTATTAGCCATCTGTTGTGTGTGCTCCACAGGTTTGAGACCGTGTTTGAGTTTACCTGGTCATATAACGCTGACCTGTCGATGAGAAAGCGAAGTCCAGTAGAATTGTCGTGGACATAAAACAGGCGATTGTTGATCTGACCATCGGCAGCCGTCACTATTACTGGCTGGCTAGGTCGTTTCCTGATTTGTATTTTCCTTAGGCAGAGGACTGGCTTATACACATGGCTGGGCGCAGTTGCGAGCGTTGCCATCTATGGTAATAACAGATGTTGGAGGTTTGGGGGTTAGATTTGTCAGCCGCTCTGAACAGGTCCGCTAATAAGGATAAATTCAGTCGTTTCTTTCTCAAGGACGGAGGCGGTTTTTGAACGGAAAGAAAATAGACGCCCAACCTCCTCCTCTCTGAAGATTGTTTGGTTGAATCCTAAGACTGCTTCCGAGGATCGACTTGAACGGGCAGCATCTGTTTGTCCGTCGACTCCATCTCAGGGGAAACTTGTGCTCAATATTCTGGAACTGTGACGTCAATTCTGTCGAATGTTCGGTTTAGGTAAGTCGTTCATTCTTCTAGTTGAAAGTGTCCAGCAGTATATCGAGTTGCGCGGTTGGTCTTTCCTGGTCGTACAGTGCATATCTGCAAAACCGGTTAATCTGGTTTGCGTTTCGCACAAATAGGGTTTCACTGACTTTCACTTCACGTATGACTAATCTTCGCTGTCGGATGATTATACCCCTCCTCCAGTTCAGCGGTCCATGAAACATTCGTACAAAACCCGCTCGCCGAGTGTGAAGTACTGTGCGCGAGCTCCGTGTCTTTGATTGTACTGTCTTTCCATTCCTGCACTGCGTCCCCCCTGTTTGAGTGTGAGATCATGATATCAAAGACAGTCCAGAGTT
Source organism: Paragonimus skrjabini miyazakii (assembly GCA_014338405.1). Lineage (NCBI taxonomy): Eukaryota > Metazoa > Platyhelminthes > Trematoda > Plagiorchiida > Troglotrematidae > Paragonimus > Paragonimus skrjabini miyazakii. The sequence continues at coordinate 12,819 of JTDE01007625.1, read as the reverse complement.
TTCTACTGAATTTGCATACCGCCGGCGATTTGCCATCTAGAACGTTCGGATTTGGCGTTGTCCGGTAGGTGATCAATATGGTCTGTAAAACATGACGTGGGGGGCCTTTTCCGCTGGTCTTTATTTTGGTGCAGCAGCCAGGTTTTTCTGTGAACACGCCCGAGTGTATCTGCTGGAGAGCGGCTGTGAGTTGATGGTGGACTTCTGGAGTCATCATGAGCTTCTGCTGAGCTTGAATGCGGTTGCAGATTTAGAATAATGGTCTGTCAAATAGATGTAGCGTGTCAATCCAATCCAATCCAAGGAGGTCCAAGCCGGGATTGCGGGTCACGTAGCAGGTACCCCTGACTGATGATTCGCTGAGGGCTGCAGTGCACTGGATTTCGCCAATGATGGGCAATCGATCACCAGTAAAGCTTCGTGCAAGTTGGGCTGTGGGGCATATTGTAGGTTTGCCAGTCAAACGCCACGTGCTTCGGCAGCTTAATGTGATGTCGATTGCTGTGTCGAGCTGTAGTCTGACCGACTTGCCGCTGATGAAGACAAATACGCACTTTATGCGCATCCAGTGATCGTCGTTTCTTGCTGCGGGCACCACCCGTGCTCTTGGGAAGCGGGGCTTGTGTGGCTCGCGGGAGTTCTGATTTAGCAAGTACCGTCGCTTCTTGAAACAGCAATGGTCTTTTTTGTGGCTCCGCCGGAGCAGTGGGTGCACGGATGCTGTTTGACTGGACAATATCGTACATATTGCCATCCACCGCATTGCCAACATGGTATGGGAGGTTTCTTTCGGCTGTCACGTTCCGACATTGATGCAACCTTAGCTGGGACATTTGAGGGCACTCTGTAAATGTTTGAGTGATTGTTCTGTTCGATCATAGCGGGGTCATGCTTCAGGCCCACCAAGCGCTGGCATTTGGCGGTGATATCTCGAGGGTGATTTCGGGGCACTGTTCTATCTTCGCCAGAATCCGTGTTCTGAAAGCTGCCTTCTTCGGTGACTGGAGTCCACAAGCAAAAATCAGACATTTGTATTGATCCTCAGTCATTGTTCGAAGATTGAAATGTTCACATTCTCGATTCACTGTTCCAACGTACGTCACCCACTCGTCATCTGCAGACTTCTCGAGTTTCAGGCAATGGTAGCGCATAATAAACAGGGATGACTGGTCACCAAAGATTTGAGACAGCGTCTGTGTGGTTTCGTCAAAGCTGAACTCCCTTGCGTTCTTCGGTGAGGTAATGTTGATATCCCGTTCGTGTTCTGATGTACCCAGTTTACGGAGCAGCAAAATCAAATTTGGAGCATCATCAGCGTCAAAAGTTCCATCTTGAAAAGATTCTCACAATTTTTGAACCCAGACTCCAACGTGGTGTCTGTAGAGTTTGCTAAGATCTGTTGCGTCAATTTGAGATTGCTGTACTTTGTTTGATTAATGTTGAAGGGTGGCCCAAGGTTTCATTATATTCCCTGATAATAAACGGTAGTAACCATTTTTATTCTTACACCAGCGACTGTAACCGTTTCCCTTACTCTTATTAGGTATAATCCCTGCACATTTCTAAATGTCAAGATATGACATTCTTCGGCAAATATCCGTTTCACGGGATTCACCTTCAAGGTCGGCCAAACGGCAGAACGTTTCTTTTGGCGCGAATCCTGGATTTTTAAATATTTTTGGAAATTTTAAAATCGCGATTTCAGGTTTAGTACGTACAAAACATCAAGTGTAAATAAACAGCGTTGATGGAAAAGTGAAATACATCGAATGATTCTCAAAAGTATTGACTTGGTGATGAATTTTTTCACCATTTTGGCGAAAACAACTCGTTATTGGCGTTAGCTCACTTTTTTAAGTCTTACAAATGTGATCATTGCAATTCTCAAGATGGAATACGTTCTTGTATAGCCTGAGAGTGCTTCATATTAGGACGTTTCGAAGGTATGGTCAAAATGGAAATATACGTAAAGTGTTGGCTTGGCATTTCACCAAGAACTAACACATTTGGTAGTGAAACGTATATGCTAACATTTCCAGCTTACTTGTCTAAACGATGTTTATACTTTTTCTCTTTGCTTGCAAGATTTCAGGTAGATACTGGTCGACGAAATGGTTGGAAATGACACTATCATACGGTTGTTTCCATCTTCGATGTATATGGATCGGCGTAAGAAAAGGGCACCATGTCCCACTCTATCATCGATAATATTCAGAAGTAAATTCTATTCACTCTACTGTATTGTGTCCAACTAGATTGAGGTCGCGTGGCGTTCATGCGGAACAATATACGGAAACAGATGAAATCAAGCTACCTACCGATCATCGGGTGGTATGCCTGTCAGCCAGTCACACTACGGTGTTTAGAATGCCAAGTATCTATTGCGGTACAGAAAACGTCCAATCAATATGGCAATCTATGGAATCGAAGATGATGATTACCATGTACCCCAAACGCTTCAAATCAAGGTTTCTCATCACTTCCTGAAAGTATTGGTTCTCCAAAATGTTCGTGGTTACAGTGGTTCGGAAGGAGCAGCGAATAGTGTGAACGTGTACTGCATACACAGGTGTTATTCATAGGTTAATTGAATGGAATTGAAGCATCTACTAGTGTGAATGGAAAATAAACAACTGAAAATAAACTTAATGAATGACAGTCCTAAGAAATAAATTGGATACAACCCTAGCATTCTTGTGTTAACATTGCCACGAGCAATAGACCACAACAACAGCAGCCATAACGATTTTCGAAAAACGATTACGATGAGGTGGTTTTCAATATATGGTCAGTTAAAACAAAGGCCTATTTCGTGACGCAGATTTCGACGGCTTCAAATTCCGTACCAGATACAAAGCTAATAAAACGACTTTTCCCGAAAAATAGTTTTCCCGAACACGACAGCTCAGAAACTCACGGTCTACGGCTAGCATCCATGTCTATGGCCAGCGTTTACGTACGTTAAACTTAGGCCTTCGCTACACTTTTCGATGGCTTTTCACCGTTACAGACACCCTAATGCCAGTCTTTGGCGTAGATTTTCTCGAGCACTTTGACCCACTAGTCGACACACGACACCGTCGGCTAGTCGACCGTAAGACGAACCTGCTTGTTATTGGGATCTTGGCCAACACGGTTCCAGTCAGTCCTGTTTATCGCCCAAACAGCATGTGTAACGTGCGGTCGAAACCAGCAAGCGCTCACAGGTTGAATTTGAATTATGTAACGGGGCGTGCTGTTGTGTCATCGGCGCCGTCTTAGTTTACGTTTGTGTAAGTCGCGTGCATGGCTTACTGGGCCTTTGGCTCATGCTTGTTCTTGTTGTTTCCTTTTACAGGATCGTTGCTGGAACCCCCTGTTACGGAAGAACGCTGTCCCCTGGTGTCTCCACATAGCCCCAAAGTTGGTCCGAAAGTGTAACGGACAACCCGAGGAGAAACAGCCGGCTTGCATGCTACATTTTAGCGACCCTGCCAGGAGGAAAAAAAGTAATGCCAGGACAAAAGAGGTGTCAGTGTAAAAAGAAGAGTGTCGTGAATAAAAAGAGTTATCTGGATAAAAAACAGAGTATCAGGATCAGGGGAAAAGTGTAGAGATAAAAATGAGTGTAAAATAGAGTAGTTCCAAATAAGTCGGCGGAGAGCCAACGGCCACTCTATGTACCCTGGCAACATGAGCACGAGCCGGCTTGTAGAGATTTTGGAGCACTGGGGACAGTGCTCAACGAAGAGGGGAACTTTGTAATGTGCGACCGAAACCAGCAGGCGCGCACTAGTTGAATTTGAATTGGTAACGGAGCGTGCTGCTGTGTTGTCGGCGCTGTTTTAGTTATTGTTTGTGTAAGTCGTGTGCATGGCTTACTGGACCTTTGGCTTATGTTTGTTTCTTGTTGTTTCCTTTTGCAGGACTTGCTCGAAGCCCTACTTCGGAAGAACGCTGTCCCCTGGTGTCTCCACATAGTCCCAAATTTGGTCCGAAAGTGTAACGGACAACCCGAGGAGAAACAGCCGGCTTCCATGCTACACACGAATACGTGCACTTCTCTTGACAAATAACTTCCCACCGTTTTCGGACAGCCGACATCGACAACATTTTGGTGGCAAGCGCCTCCAAGGAAGAGCATCAGAACCATCTGCAATTGACCTTCGAACGACTTGCAGCTACGTCACTGTCAATGCGGATGAATGCGTCCTCGGCCAATCAGCAGTTGGGTTTTTAAGGCATCATGTCGATCAGCACGGCATTCGGCCGCTGACCGACAAGGTACAAGCGATTCGCGGATTTTCCCGCTCTACAATGCTCGGCGCTGTCCGTCGTTCTAACGGCATGGTTATTACCGCCGTTTTATTCCGCATTGAGCGCAGCTCATTCCACCCCTGACCGACTTACTCCGTGGTCATTACAATGGCAGCGCCGAGTTGTCAGAAGCGGCCGTCGACTCAGTCGAGCGCACCAAAGACGCGCTGGCCGCTGCAGTGCGGCTGCACCACTTCAACGCAAACCCAACCACCAGCATAGCCAAAGACGCGTCCGACACAGCTGTTGGTGCCGTACTCCAGCAGTTCGTCGATGGAACCTGGAGACCGCTTTTATTTTCCCCAGACGCCTATTACCAACAGAAACTAGGTACAGCACGTTCGGTCGTGAGTTACCAGGTATCTACTCGGCCGTTCGTCGCTTTCGATTTGTCATCGAAGGTCGCCAGTTTGTGATATTCACTGATCAAAAACCGTTGGTATATGCCTTCCGTAATCGTTCCGAACGCCACTCACCCCGCGAATCGCGCCATCTGGATTCCATCTCGCAGTTTTGAACAGACGTACGACACGTCTCTGGCAGTAAAAACGTTGTGGCTGACGCTTTGTCACGCATGTACGCACTTATTGGCCACGGCATTATCGACTTGTCAGCTATGGCCGACGCACAATGTTCGGAAAACGATCTCCACGCTTCTTGCCAGCATTCATCATTGCGCCTCGTGGGTCTTCCGCTGCCGACAGCACCTGGAACAATTTTATGCGATACCTTCGCAGGAGATCTCTGTCCAATCGTATCCTTAACCTCACGGCGTCGCGCGTTCGACGCACTGCATAACATTGCCCACCCTGAAATCCGGGCTACGGCCAAACTTTTTTCCGATAGGTACATCAGGCCCGGTATGCAAGAGGATCTTTGCACGTGGGCACGGTCTTGCATAGCCTGTTAGCAAGTTAAAGTTCATCGCCACGTGTTGATCGCGATTGGCGGATACCCTTCAGTTGCCTCTCGACTCGCGTATCTTCACATTGATATTGTGGGTCCCTTGCTACCTTCGAATGGCATGACCTATATCTTGACGATGATAGACCGCTTCACGCGATGGCTGGAGGCCCTTTCTATACACGACGTCCACTCGAAAACCGTAACACGCACATTCGGTGAGCGTTGGTGGCATCTTATAGTTGCCCAGCCAGCATGAATACTAGTCGTAGAACGTGAGTTCCCGGGCTGTCGTGATCGGGAAAATTATTTTCCTGGAATAAATCGTTTTAATGGCTTGGTAGCTGATGCAGAAATTGAAATCGTCGAAATCTGCGTCATGGCCTTATATCTGTTTGTTTTAACTGACCATTAATTAAAAACCACTTTCCCGTAATTGTTTTACGAAAGATGGTATGTCTGCCGTTGTTGTGGTCGATTTAGTGTGTAAATGCTATCGTAAGAATGCAGATTTTTTTTAATGTACTAATCAACTTTTGCCGTTTGTTTTTTTATTTCACTTCCAGTTGTTTATTATTTATTTGTAGGAAATGGATTATATTGCTACTTTCAGGGCGATGTTTGAGGATCGCGAATTTTGCACCTTCTCACACTTTCAGGAGTGTCTTCAGGGGCACATGGACGAGGTGGGCGTTATTTATGTTCTTGGGACGAGCCGTAGATCGAAAACTGCCTTGAAGTACGATGAGGTAAGATGACGTGGTTTCCTGAAAACCGCGCAGATTTATTATCGTTGTACGAAGTACAAAAGGCGTAGGGTTGTATGCAGGGGTGTGCGACGTGTCTAGTGGGTTAACTGTTGTTAGTTTTAACGAACGAGTTCTCGTGCCACATGTTGCAGATCACGATTTCATGTGGTCCGACGAGATGCGTGTCTGGTTGTGAGCTTTTCGAGTTGAAGCACAACCACCCTCTCAATCGTCTGCTATACGAGTCCCATCCTAAGAATCGTGGACTCACCGTTGATGAACTGAACGAGTGCAGGAATCTGTTCCAGTACAACACGCCAACTGCCGACATTAAGCAGTATGTAGCTGATGTTTACGGGAAGTTTATCACAACCGCTGACGTTGGAAACATCCGCCGCAAGTTAAAACCTGCAATGTCAAGTGAGGTCGTTACATAAGATTGATCACTGCATGTTAGAGAACCTTGATGAGGTGCTGTTGGTGATTAGTGCTATAGGTGTGGTGCGCACTCTGAGGGATGAAGACAACCGATATACGCATATATGCTTCGCCCAGTGAATGCAGATTGAACTATTTCGACGTTTCCCACATGTTGTGAATGTGGATGCAACTCACGGGACAAACAGACACAAGTATGTCATTGTATATTTCCTCATACTTTCGAAGTTGGAAGTTATATCAGTTCTTAGTGACAGACGGTATGGGACACGGCCGACCCGTGATGTACGGGTACGTTCGTAGTGAGAAGTATGCTTCACTACGCAGACTGTTCGAGATTTTTCGTGAAATGATGGA
>JTDE01007623.1:3550-15422 GCA_014338405.1 Paragonimus skrjabini miyazakii | reverse complement strand
AAACAAACAGATATGAGGCCATGACGCAGATTTTGACGATTTCAATTTCTGCATCAGCTACCAAGCCATTAAAACGATTTATTCCATGAAAATAATTTTCTCGAACATGACTGCTCGGGAACTCACGTTCTACGACTAGCATTCATGATTGAGCGAGGATGACTGCTGCTTTTTTACGATGGTTTTACTCACATTATTTATTCTTCGGTGAATATCTTCTCTATCGCGGCGGGCTGCACAACCCTAAAAATTCCCGAGAGAAAAACGGGAGTACGTTTGTCAAATGCTATACAATATGTAGCTGGAATTTGTCTCTCACGCACCATGTTCGAATCGTATAATAATAATAATAATGGTGTACTTCTCAACGCATCCGTGGGAAACCTGCTCAGATAACCGTGATCAGTATACACGTGGTAACGTGAAAGGCATATCGTTCTCAAAAGTGTCAGTTATACAATACTCCAATTATGAAAAGAAAGTTACAGAATGAACATAATAATAGAGAAAAATTCTAGATTAGGAAGAAGCATTTGGCTCAATTGCTTCTAAAACGATAGTTCTCAAAATTTTTCAATGTTCGATAAAAAATGCTAAGTAGTTACGTCAATTCTCGCCTCACACGTTGGCCTTATGTTCAAGGTCATGCCAGAAAAAAGATTTCTCAGGATGGAGAAAATGAACGGTCGAAGGATTTCGCCATTATTTGATGTAGACGGTTCTGGAGAACTATGTAGAAAATTTGTGAAGATGAAGGAAGATAGGAGGATCCCAAGTATTCCGGAGAAACGGACGAACTTCTGGACTGGACTTCGTTATTTCCTGAAAACCGACGGAATTTCAAAGACCCCGCGAATTGTCTAACCAGTATGGGATTTCGATTGTCCGGACGTTATGGAATGTTGTCTCGCGTAAGAATTTACCGTGGAATCGAGAATAAAAAGCAAAATTACGTGATAAACAGGAGAACGTGAAATGATCATGTGAAGTATGACGAACAATGGAATCCGATTTTTTCCGACCAAAACTATTATATAAAATTTATAATTCTGTATTAGTTAATAAAATGTATATCTCTAATGAACACTTGTTATTGTATAACGCGAAAAAGATCGACTCACAGCTTTTCATATTATATGACTAGCCGAATTCCGATGTCGATTTAGTATATACGAGCGTTATGTGGAATGGAAAAGATGTTTAGCAACACAGGAAGATTGTCAGGTGGTCTGTTAGGATAGGAAGATAAACAGGTTAAGTTATATATATATTTTCCAAACAGTTTTAACGTGCACAGCTATTGCATGGTAGTCGATAGTTATACACAACTGGTAATCATTAAGTATGGAGTAAGAGTGTACAAGGATGGTTTGGTTACTACGAACAGGGATGTGTATTATGTTACCATATGTTGGCTATAGTTTTGTCGTCCAGCTTCAAGTTTTGGACATAACTGTGTACAAGATCTAAGCTGTTAGATAAATAATAAGCTTCAAAATTGAGGGATGTCTCGAATGGTGAAGTTGATAACCTTGATTAGTTCGAAGTGTGTGGCGTTGCATAATGTGGTATAGGTTTACCATCAGATGTTATTAGATGAGATCAGATGCTTAGATGTTATCAGATCCGTTTTCAAAGATATCGTCTTCATGCAGGCAGAGTTTAAAAATAGACATGACGTTCCTTAGTGTCAGGAAAGTGTCTAAACTTCGCTCGAATTGATGTATATTCTTACTGGCTCTAATTGCATGTGGGAGTTTGTTCCAAATGTAGGAATATTTCACTAAGAAAAAATTTGAACGCAGTTTTTACGGGATCCAAGAGCTGTCAAAGTGAACCCTTTGTTCCTGCTGTTGTGTTTTCAGCTATGCTGAAGACGAATCGCGAGTTTGACAGTAAATTTATTGCCATAAACTAGATCATACACGAGTGCAAGGTTCAGCTTGAAACACCGTAGCCAGAGAGGATCTAGTTCAAGCGTCTGGCAACGTTCTCTGTAAGTCAGAGAAGAAGGATAACCCACTAAACCTTTCGTGAATGCACGTTAGAGACCTACCAGAGCTAGCCTATCAGACTTGCGCAAGCGACTATATATGACCGTGCAGTACTCAAGTTGGGGTCGTACGCACAGCTTATAAAGGTGTAGTCGAGCTGCAGGTAGGAAGAATGGGTGCTTAACGTTTCCAATCGTTCGTCTAGTTTTAGCTATTAAGAAAGATATATGTTCAGAGAAATTGAATTAGTTTGAGTAACGTATACCCAGGTCGCGGACTGAGTTGGCAGTTGAAATACCATGACCAGAAAAACATAGCAAAGTACCCGCACGACAGGCGGAAAGGAATAACTCACCATTCCAACGTACCCGGCCGATTAATAATAATTTAACATCCAAGGACTTTGCGGACCTCACAACTTTGAGTGTCGCCGCCTTTGTTTTTCTCTTCCAGTGATCAAATATAAAGGTGATAGGCTCATGGAAGTATAAGGCTTACCATGCGATCAAATCCGGTCCTCAGCAATGATATCTAGGTCTCGGACCTGGTAGTGCATCACATAACCTCGAAGGGCAAAATTAAAGTGAGGCCAAACGTTTTGTCGCTGTTCTTCTTTTTATCCTTTTGCATGTCAAATTATTCAATGAGTTAAAAAAAGTAACTAGGTGGGCAACAACCAATTTTCTTAAGGATCGTCGAGTCCAAACATACAGTAATTCGGAAAATCATGAGGTGACTGGTAAGAAGTGCGATGGGTACTAACGTGCGAATGTTAAACTGGAGAACGCTATTACCAAACTTAAGAAATGTTAGCATTTTTGGCGAAACTTACCGGCTTACGAAGCTTTCTACCGAACCGTTAATTTCTGGACTAGAGAGAACAGGGATCGGAGGTGTGACAACGTTGAGGCTTGCGGGAAATTCTGCGGACAAGGCGCTTTTGTGGACACCGGGGACCCTAGACGAAGAGTGCTACTTGGTTGCAGAGTACGAGCAGTTGATCTTTCTTCCATTAATGCCCATCGATTGAAATTAACCTATGTTTATCATTCCGACTTCGGTGGATGCTACCGCATTTCTTGCATAGACATGATGGAGACCGATGCTTCGGGGTTGCGATGATTGACACAGGCCATCCGCACGCACAATTGCACGACCACAAGAGGACAGCCTAGTGTGCACGTACACCGCCTGTTATTGTTCTTCAGGCGGTACCAGGCGTAACTTTCCCATGCTGTGGGTCAAACAATTTGTATAGCCACCGTAATCATACGATGTTGAGGGTGGAAATGAGGCGCGTTCACCCTTTAACCTAAGTATACAACCAAAAACCGGTTTGGCTACAGCAACCTTCAAGTCCTCTTCGACTGTGTTTCGTAGGCCTAAAAGAACCAATGGAAGACCTCCTTTCCATGAAGCATCAAAAGGCGCACTAAGAACGGCTTTTAGTTGACAGTAAAAACCGCAGTGTGAATGCGCTTGCATCCTCACGTTTTTAAGAAAGCCGCAAAATGTATTTCTAATTGTGAGTCACGATCTGTGGTCACCACTGTTGGACAACCAAACTGCGCCACCCAGTTTTCCGGAAAAGTGCTGGCTATCGCTTCAGGTAACGGTACGGCTGGAGGCCATTTTGTAACGCAGTCAACACGCGTCAACAGATAATTGGAATCATCTGAAGATAGTAAGGGACGCATCAGATTAGCGTGTACGTGGCGCAAGCGTGCATCAGACAAAGGAAGAGTGTCAACAGGGATCTTTATGTGATGGTGGACTCTACAGTGTTGGCAACAGAGACAAGAACGGCTCCGGCTGTGGACATTGTGGTTTATTTTAGGTCAGACGAAAAGTCCACCGATGGGTTCAATTTGGGCGCGTGTACCTGGGCAAGACAACTTCTGCAGTGTATCGAACACTGCGCTGCGGAAAGTTGAAAGCGGTACAGGGCGAGTTGTATCCTGGGAATTGTTGCACAAGATTGATCCTTCTGAAAATGCCATAGGTGTAGGTTGAATTGTGAGAGAGCTCTTCTGACGAAGGTACTCGATCTCAGGATCAGTGGCTTACACGGCACTTATGGCTACCAAATCGATGTTCTTGCCAGCAGATGTGCAGATATTATGAATGCATGAAGGGGCGTTCTTGGTAGTATTTTCGGTACCTGAGACATTTCTTATATCAACAGAAAAGCAGGACATATAGCCTGATTACGTGACTTCTCTTGGAGAATACCTGTTGGATGAGGCGTTCAAACGATAAATTAACGGTTAGTGATCATCGAAAATTTTGAAGGTCCTGTATTTCGCCGAATGACGGAAGTGACGGATGTCTAACTAGATTGCCGGTCACTTTCTACCAAACCTGCTGTGGTAGGTAAACTTTTGGTAAATAGAGCTAAAGGTTGTCATTGTTTATCGAAAATCTGTTAAACATTACCAAAATCTGTGTTACAGGCGTTGATTACAATAAACAGTAGTGCGTTCGTAACATAACGAGCAAGCAGAGCTGAGTCGGCGACCAAATCCTTGAACTCAGTGAACGCTGTATGTGTCGTTGGCCCCAGAGTAGACTACAGCTAACTATTGTCATATTTCCCAACACCGCCGAAAACATATGGTTTAATTTCAAATTCTATTGCGTTCATTTTCATCGAGGATTATTAAGACTACTTTTATTTTTTTATTGCTCTACGGGGAAGACAGTCTAATGTGTCACTTTACGGGTGCCGAGCAGAAATCAACTTGTTCACAACAAATATAATGTAAGCGCAACGTGATCGAGGATTACAATTTCATATACACCGCTCAACTCAAGCAAAGTTGGGCGTTCGTGAAAGATGGAAGTACGCATTGCATCATGAAAATTCCAGTTAAGGCATTCTCACAACGCAAACTCAATAATGAAGAAAAACATAATACTTTTGTTGAAAGAAGTGAAACGTTTTCCAAGCAAAGCTGAGAACATGAACGATTTTTTTGTATAACTGAATTTTTTCATTACCGCATAACTATTATATTTAGTAAATTCTATATACTTTTCCTGAAATATATACTTCAGTATTTTTATCACATTTTGAAAAACATCTTATCGCGCACAAATCGCCGTTCTCATCGCGTTTTGTCCTCGGAACTCCATACTAGCATACTGCACGACCGCGGCTTACAGGTTGGTTTCACCGAGGCGCCACCTCCAATGTGACAGTCTTTAACATTCATTGATGAGTAATGAATTCTCCACGCTCGATATTCAGATTCTCCTAGTTCAAGACCGGTCCTCATAGTACTTTGGAACTAGATGCAACAGTCATCGAATTATCAATGAAGCAATCTTCGGTCTCGCAAGACCTCACCATGACTTGTTTGGAAAGACATTTCAGCCCGACACTCCTCCTGAGTCATGGAAATAAGCACTATAACGCTTATATATAAGGTCAGCCATGAACACTTGCGAGTTAACGACCGCTCAATCTCACCAACACCGCATGGAATATATTCGACAGCTCGTCAAAACGCGCCACTCTCGAACATTTCCCTCCAAACAACTTTTATTAATCTGCCCAGTATCGCTCTCCCCCCGGCAAGTCATGCACCAATCTTCATTGTCAAAATGGCAGAGAGAGAAGCTAGTCACTACATTTCAGATATTACAATCGTTTGTTTATCCGAAGCCTTTGCTCGTGTCACAACTGGTATCCTTGTTTACAGGCTGAAGGCTTACGGCACTCAAGAAGAGATTCTGTGCTGCATTTCGACTTTCCCGGGCAACAAAACTATTAGAGTAAAAGGGATAGCTTTCTTTCTCTGTTTTCCCTCTCTCCACAGAAGTTCTCGAAGAATTCGTGCTTCTTCCAATATTACGACCTATCTGATTGTACTTTAATCAACACCATTCTTCCAATAACGACTCATATGTTTGCAACACCGCTTATTCCGGCAGCACAAACCTTTAACTTGACGGTACTAATTACCGGGCAGTTGAAAAAAGTCCTTCATCGAAGGCAGTAGTTTTGCACATATGCCACCGTGAAAGATTTCCAGGATGTCATTCCTGGAAACTCGAGCATAGAGTGCAACAGACATCTTAAAGTCCAACTTGGGGTAAGACCTGGACATTTGGATGTCTTTTAACTTAGCCTTCTGACAACATCAAAAGATAGTCGCCAAAAAAGAATTTGGTACTATTGTGAAGACGGCCGTGTGTCGGACGGAAACTTGGCGACCATGTTGTCCATCTTCAGTTATTGCCTTCATATTGTTCGCTGTTTTACATTAGAAATAATTTTGATAGCAGTTAGAAACCTTCCTTGTAAAGAATGACAAGGTTATTCGGATTACGCGCGTGACAAACTGCCCTTCCGGTGAACGCTAATTTCGATATACTGCCAAAGCGTCATATCGCTGATTCGTCGAAGCTTGTTCTCACGCAACTTGTTTGTCATCACTTTCAACCAGCAGACCTGTGTTTGTGCGTACTCTCATTTTAATTAAGCCTTACCTCTCTGTTGTTAAGTTGCTCATATTCGGTCGTGTTCACTTGTATTGTCGATCTCGGATCTTATGCATTCAGTGGGTTTGACACCGATGTTTACTCTTATTTTCTTCCCTTTTGTTTTTAGTATTTTTCTTGTACTTTACCACCACGGTGATAAGAAACTTATCTTTAAGACTGTCATTTTGGGTAGACTGACCGTAGTTCGAAGAATCAATGAACGTCCGGGAACGACGTTTCATATGCTTTATAGGATTTCATCCGAAACAGGTTATGTTGCACTAATTCTCCTTCCACAGTCATCTGTGAGCTGATTTCAAATACGGGCCAGCCGTTTTCACTTGGTTATTCGTTACATTCGTGGAAATACGTCGGATGACGTGGAGACGTCGGGAACGTTGTTCCTCCGAAGTATTAGCTCCAATGGTAGTCTTGTGAAAAAGACGCTATGAACAAGCATGAGCCAATGGTCCAGTAAGCTATACACATGACTTACACAAACGAGAACCAAAATTTTGCCAGCAAAGCGGCAGCGCGCCCTGTTACCAAATTTGGATTCAACATACGCGCGCTTGTTAGTTCTGGTTGCGCGTTACACCAATGGTTAAAGTATTTCAGGTGGTGTAACGTATCGCGCTGCCGTATTGCTATCGCCACTTTTGTTTTCGATTGTGTAAGTCGTGTGCATGTCTTACTGGGCCTTTGGCTCACGCTTGTTTCTACCGTCCCCTTTCACAAGACTATCGTTGGAACCCTCGCTTTAGAAGAACGCTGTCCCCCGGTGTTTCCACGTTGCTCGAAGTTGGTTTACGAATGTAACTGGTACACGAAGCCAGAACGTCTGGCTTGCCTGTTACTTTTGTGCGGGTAACTCGAAATTAGGTTCAGTTTTTTCGCTGTCACTGTTTATTTATATTTTTGTCCTAATGGTGCCTTGTACGTCAAAAATTTACATACGGTTACTGTTATCCGTTATCGAATAACACACTAATTTCGTTACGTATTAAACTGTTTGGCTCGCACTATTTATATCCGTCTTACATTATACCGTTCAACGCATCTTTTTAGCCTCTTATTATCCGAGCATATATCTGCTGGGTTCCACTAGTTCCTCGCTTCACGTTCTGCCCCTTTTGCCTACCGTTTTTTTATTGCTACCACTTACTACTTTTCTTCACAATAACACGCACGAAATCCAGCAGCATCAGCGGATCAGATGTATCGAGTGCCTGTGACCGATTTGGCTGTCTCATGACTGTTCAAAACGGTATGCAGTGTCAGACGTGTCTACATTGGTACCACATTTAGTACACCGGTCTCAAGGAAGACCAGTACACTTTGCTGACTTCGGCAAAAATGTCATTCATCTGCATGCGCTACCTTTTCCGTGAAGGCTGCGTTTCATCCGGTGCTGTATCCGTCCCGCTACTTGCCACCCCCAGTGAACAGGAACGAAACACGTCAGTGTAGTTGCAAGACGTCCAAAGACATCAATGCAATGCACATGATCACGGTTGAGAAAGATCTGGTTGAAACACGGACGGCTTTATCTGACATGAGGTCAGGACTAAACTCACCGAACGAGTATATTGCGCTTGCCCTTCTAGGCGTGGTCAACCATCTCTTGGGCTGCACGGTTTGAAATCAGTAGCACCCAAAGAGGCCACAGAGCAGCAGTCTCGCTTTAAACCCGCATCCATGAGTCCTCCAAAATGTTCTACTCAAACTTCCTTCATTCCTAAGCTTTACAGCCCAATGAGTCTGCTTGGGTCACCCCCAGCTTCTAGAAAGGCTTATACTTGGCTCATTTCTACCGCATTTCCTTCTGTGGTATCACGGCCATTTCTTTCTACGTTCTCTTCTAACCAAAAGCCGCACCCAAATTTTCGGGGGTGCAACATTGCAAACCACCCTCCAGCACTTCAAAAAGTGAAAGCGGTCCACAAGCCATCAACCCTGAGCAACCAGAAACGGAAGAAACTTCCCACAGGAAAGCACACATATGCTCAAGAGGTGATGAAACGTCCTCAATCCTTCAAGAAGGCTCGGGAAACTCTGACACCGTCTGCACACTCCCCCTCACTACTAGGACTGCTTTCTCAAGCTTTTCCTTGCGCTCTTCAGTCTATTCCTGCACCCAGCCAAATGAGGAGGTAGCCCACAAGTGCGTGTACACTAACTGTCTGAGTCTTTTGAACAAACTACCTGAAATCAGACAGTTGGTGCACGACACCTGTCCTAATATTCTTGCCTCAACAGAAACCTAGCTTTCCGCAGATATCAGTGATAACGAACTACATGTTCCTGGATAATCACTGTACCGAACAGACTCCTCTCGTGGACGCATGGGAGGCTGTGCTGTTTTTCTAAGCCAGTAGCCGCCAGTACCATCTCTCACAGAGGAATTCACCTCTCCAGAGATGTGTGACGAACTGTGGTTTGAACTCCGGCTTCGTAGTCGTGACACGCTCCTTGTCAATGCTATTTACCGATCGCCGTCGTGCGGCGCATCTGACGACGAGACCATTCTAACCACCCTAGACTATCTCTCGTCTACACAACGTTTCTCCCATCTTCTCATTATGGGTGACTTCAACGCACCCAAACCCAACTATGTAGCTGCTTCTCATGAGGATACTTACTGTGGATTTTCGAAATCCATAGGAATGTTGATCCATGAAAAAGCCTGGACACGACATGTCAAGCAACCTACACGGTACCGTCCAGGACAGACACCCACTTTGCTTGATCTTGTTATCACGAATGAAGCTCATCTGATAGATAGAGTGGTCATCAACCCACTGCTGGGACATAGTGACAACATACTACTTGCACTCGATTTCATCTGTTACTGGCTCGAAAATTCCGTAACCAAGACTTCATTCAGAAATTTCAAGAAAGCTGACTGTAGCGCACTGAAAACAATCTTAATTACACTCAGACTCATGTCTAATTCAACGAACACCAACTATCTTTCTTTCAAAGATGCCATTCACGAAGCTGAGTCATTTGTTCCTCGTAAACTGTGAAAGTCCTTATTTCGCTCACCGCTTACGCAGAACATACGTCGTCTTCTTGACTTACGTTCTCGTCTATTCTCTAAGCAAAAACTAACGGGCAAGCCGGAGGATCTAGGCGCCTTTTGCTCTGTACGAAACGGATGCAGGCGGGAAATCCGTCACATACCAAATAAGCACAGACAAAAATCATACTGATTACTCGGGAGAATAAAAATTTCCTCTTCAAGTACATGCGTCGCCAGAGAAAAACGAAGCCCTCAGCGCTTCCTCTGCGGCTTCCCGATTGGGAAACCTACTCCAACCCTCAGGTGGTTGCTAAGATTTTCAGCAGTCTTCAATGTGGTTCCGGCAACCTGGCATCCGATTCTCCAGAGGAGAAATTTCTAATGCCCACTTCTAACAGCTGAATTCCCTGTGCTCGACGTTCAAGATATCTTGCTTAAGATCAACATTTATAGTGCAATGGGACCAAACGGGATCCATCCACGGATCCCCAAAGAAGCGTCTCTTGGTTTGGCAGTGCACCTCCATAGTATGCCTAAACAGACACTTCGGACCAGCACTCTTCCGAAGGCATGGAAATTGGCCATTGTCACACCTATACTTAAGGCAGGCGATTGTCACTCCCCTGCTAGTTATCGGCCGATCAGCCTCACCAGCCTCCCATGCAAGTTAATGGAACGCCTGTTAAAACGTGCCATCTTTAAGCGTTTCTTCTCGAATAATCTTTTATCTTCTACGCAGTATGGCTAGTCCGACACTGATAGTCTGATAGACGGCAAAGACAATGGCCGTATCTCGGATGCCAACTTTTTCGACTTTGTTAAAACGTTTGATCGTGTCCCACACGGTCCTCTTGTACAGAAACTAGAAGCATATGGAATCCAATGAGAGGTTCTGCGCTCGATAACATCCTTTCTTGATAAGAGGATTTTCGGGGTAAAAACCGGATCGGACCTTTCTTCTTCTCCGATCTCCGCTGCAGTTCATTGAGGGTCAGTGCTCGGTCCATTGTTGTTTCTAATTTACATCAATGACCTTTCCGACCTTATTTCTAGCAATACCCTCCTGTAATCTGATGATTTAAAAATCTAGAATGCTTCTAATCCCAGTGCATTGCAGATTGACCTTGACCGTATAAAGGGCTGGTGAGAAGACTGGAGTCTCCCACTAAAGGACAATAAGTGTGCACATACGTCTCTCAGAGGAAACGCTGTACCAGATATCACGAAGGTTGGCCTTAAAAAGAACCTACGGATTTGGCTATCGAATAGATTGTCATTTATCATATCACCAACAGATACCAGCCAAAAAGTTATTTGATAGACTTGGGATGATAAAAAGAGCCTTTCCCCGCAAAAGAAGACACAAGTTTCAATCGCCATTCGGGGTCTATATAAGACCATTGTTTGAGTATGCTAATCAAGTCGTATACACTGGCTTGAATAACGACATACTCGCTATCGAGGGTGTTCAACAAATAGCCACCAAAATGGTCACTAGCTTGTGACATTTCTCTTACGAGTCTTGGCTTGAAATTCTTGACCTTCACTTACTTGAATTTCGAAAACTCCGCAGTGACTTAATCCTTGCGCACTTCTTCTTTCACACAGGACTGGTGCACCAGTTCTTTACTACAGTAGTTGATAACAGTCGAAGAGCCCGGATCACTTCAAGATGCTCCATAAGCTTCGACCCCGGAACTTTCTTAGGCAACGGTTCTCTTACAGGGTTATCAACCGCTGGAAAGATCTTCCACTGGAGGTTGTTAACTGTTCTTCTAGGGACCGCTTCAAAGTGTTATTAGATTATCACTTAAGAGGTTGTCAGATCAGTATTTTACTCTGTTCTGCTAAAGTAGTGTTTTGATGTTCTCGATATTCTCTGTAACCCTCGGAGGCGGTGTTACACCTTGTTTTCGATGACCGCCTTTTAGGTCAACAGATAACCGTTGACATCGAAACGGATAAACTGGCTGGATCAGGGTTATTTGGGCTCCCAACCTCGAACCCGTGTACGAATCGCTGGAATCGCTGTTACACATGTAAGATTTTATGACACAATACCGAAAATGTGAGAATTCAGTAACTTGGATAAGTAACTTAGGGGGGCAACGTCGGAGTTCACAATAAAACTGAACTCCTACATTATTCACGCAACAGATCACATTGTTTGAGATTTGATCAAAAAATTGGACGTCGTACTGTTGCAACATACAAGCTGGCCGTTCACCGCTGATTGTCCGTAAAACTTGCCGGCGAACTCTTGGGTAATGTGGAAACACCCGGTGTCAGCGTTCTTCCAAAGTATGGGTTTCAGCATCAGACCTGTGAAAGTGTAGAGTTCTCAATATTTTGTACTTCATTTTGC
>JTDE01007620.1:16147-26412 GCA_014338405.1 Paragonimus skrjabini miyazakii | reverse complement strand
CTAGTAGATGGTTTGAGCCTTACTTAGTCTGACCTAAGTGCCGCGTAGACAGGTTGTGATCTAGACGTCCCATTTGGTTCAATATGGGCGCAGTTATTTACCCGCTGTTGTTTGGAATTTCACTCCTCGACAGGGGTCGCCATTTCGTTAGGCAGGTTGTTAGAATTGTCAAGATCTACTGTTAAGTTGATCAAGTCGGCAAGTATGTTTTCCTCTTCGTTCGTGTTTTCAAGAGGTACACTGGCATGCTTAGGTGTGATACAACAGGACGAGGCTACACACTCAGGTGGTCCCGATTCATCACCCTTTGACATCTTCGTGCCTTGTTTGGGTGCGTCTTGTACAACACACTTGGAAGTGACGATGTTGCGCAATAAGCGACTTTGACACTCCCTCTCAAGTGGCGTTCTATCCTGTATAATTCTTATCAGTTTAAGGGAGGTTTTGGACTTGATAAGATCCTGACATTGGATGAACTGTCTCGCATTTGTCTCGTTCTGGAATTTGAACAAAAGCGGGCAGCAGATCTTTTGAGTCCTCTTACGGAGACGAATGCGGGTATACGATGTCGGATCTATATTAGTAATTCTCGTGAGTAACTTCTCAAGGCCATCGAGGTGAAACTTATCTGGCACATTGAATACAACGGCATTATATGTGCAACGCATCCGTTTTGTGATTTCTGTTGTAAGCGTGTTGAGGAACATGCTTGCGCTTTCCATGTTATCCATCCTCGGACTTTCCGGCACTTTGAAGATGTAAGATAGGGAGATAAGATTTTCCTTCAGAGAATCGAATACAGAATGACTTGTTTTTAGTTGGGCAAGTTCAGCTTCCAGTTCAGATACCTTACCAAACAACTCCGCCAGTACATTGTCTAGGGGGATAGAACAGTTCTTAGTTAGAGGGGTACTGGCGGGAACCACCAGTTTATCTTTCCCCCCTTTAAAGACAGCATCTTTGGAAGGGCCTTTGTAAGTTTTGGACCTAGAGCATTTGCCCTTAAGTCGTTCAATATCTACTTTAGAGCTAGAACAAGTGGTTTTGACACCAGTCGATCTTGTTGGACGACCGGTTTTGGTCATCATAATTTGTTATATAAGGATATTTTTTAGACAGACGGGGACGTAGATAAAATGTGAACAGACTGTACGGTATAAAAGTTGTCAAAAACAACAATGATATGAGAAACTTCAAATTAAATATCCACGCAGTAATTACTTCCCCTTTTCGAATCGCGCGCTCTTTATTCTGTACGCCGTTTAAAGCCTTTCCTACCCCAGAGTGAAGATACTTCCCAACCTCAACAGCTCGCAGTACGACCGATCGTGGTGACTTCAACAACGTTCGTGGACCCTTCGGTAAGCTTGGAAGATGGGGACGTAGCACATTCAACAGCAGCTTGAACGCGTCCATTGAGAAGTTGGTCTAGAGAAACCAGCTGCGCAAACTCTCAGCAATATCACAACTGTTCTCCTCTTCAGTATTCAACGTTCTTGAGTTGCAGATAATGACGTCATTTGCAATCAGGCCTGACGTGAAATAAATGAACGGAATGTTGACGATCTTGACGACGTTCGCCGACACCGAGTGCATATGAAACCAATCAGGTGTTTGCGAATGCGCTGATTCATTGTCCACCTGGATACTAGTGCACATTCCAACATGTTCTACAGAAATTTCATTATATTGCGCTTGTGAAATACTGAACAAAGAAATACCCGGGAGGGAGACGAGAGCATCGCCATCAGTGACCTTCACAATTATGTTGTGTTTAGCATACAAACACAGAGGAACAGAATTCGGAAAAATGTGGAGTGTGTTGGGAAAAATACAACGAGCAGTGAAAAGCGGATACAATACATATAGGTGTGTTTCACTACTCACAGATGAATGTGAACGAAAAAAAACATAAAACTGCGACACAACCTCATACTCCACTGACAACCCACTATGATCATACTCGAAACCCACCGCCACCCCACCACGTGTGTTAGTAGGGCTGGAATCTGCTCTACCCGACTGACTTAAGTTATGGTTAACGCCCGAGCGTGCAGTGTGTTCACATTGGTAGCTGCTTCTTCCGAACCACTTTTACCATGAACAATTTGGAGAACTAACGCTTGCGGGAAATGATGGAAGTCTTGTATTTGAAGCGGTTTGGGTGCATGTTTATCATCATACTTGATTCCGTCGATTGTCATATTGATTGAAATATTCTTCTGTACCGCGATAGATACTTGGCGTTCTAAACATCATAGTGTGACTGGCAGAGAGGTATGCTTCTCGGTGGTCGATAGGTAGCTCAAGTTCATCTGTTTCGTATGAACGTCACGCGACCACAATCTAGCTGGAAACAATGCAGTGAACTGAACAGAATTTACTTCTCAAGATTATCGATGATAGAGTGGGACATGACCCCATTTTCTAACGCCGTTCCATATACACCGAAGACGGAAATAGCCATATGACAGCGTCACTTCCAACCATTTCTAAGAGCAACGTTTCATCGACCAGTATCTACCTGAAATCTTGAAAACAGGAAGAATTTGACAAGGAGGCTTGGCATGTTGTCAGACATGATTCACTATCAAATGTGTTATTGTTCTTGTTGAAATGCATTGCCAACATTGTGTGGTCGTACATTTCCACTTTGACAATATCTTCAGAACGTCGCAAAGTGAATCACTCTCAGGCTATGGGATGGCGTATTTTATCTCGAAAATTGCAATGATAACATTTATAAAACTTGAAAATTGAGCAAACGCCAATAGCGGATTGTTTTCGCGAAAATGGTGGTCGATTTTTCCTCACTAAACCAGAACTTTTAGCACTTGCTCGGTGTATTTCAATTTTTCCATTAGTGATGCTTATGTGCGATTGATGTACTGTAGATATTTTGCCTGAAATTCGAATTTTAAAACTTCCAAAAATGTTAAAGAAACAAGGATTCGCGCCAAAAGGACCGTTTTCTTTTTTAAACGACCTTCAAGCCGAATCCCTCGCAACGAATAATTGCCAAGGATAACTCATGAAATTCAGTTATGTCGCGCTGACTAACTCAGACTTCTACCGATCTCTCGAATTATGCAAACTAGCTCTGCTTATCAGTTCGATTCCGAAGGTTACACACGCTTTTAACGAAAGATCACTATTGGAATACGTCTCACCATTTTACTTTTTGGTAGGCAATTACATTATTTTAGCGGGTTCTTAGACGTTTCATGGTCTTTGTATACGTATACCGAAAACAAACACTCTTATCAACATTGATAAGTTGCGGCTTTTATACCGAAGTCTCATTGACCTGTTGTATGCACCAGTCTCACTGCAGGGGGTGTCGAATTTATGCACGAGGTGCAGCCCACGTTTTATTCGTCATGCAAAACGTTGAGCAAATAGACCCTTCTAGGTGATGTTGACAGGGTGTGCAAAACAAATCTTCCGTAATAATGGGGACGTACATGCACTCCCACTGGTGCCACTGAGGGCAGTGCTTGCGTCGAATACAGTTGTCTATGCTTTGATCTTTGGATCAAGCTGCCCACCTTTCGAGTTCAACTAACCCATCCGTAGAGGACTCCGCGCCGTTGATTTTTTGACTGAGAGACTGCGGCCTCATTTGAAGCGGTCTCGTGCTGGGTCTTGGTTGGAGTTTATCAGGAATCGTTGTGACTTGGCGGGGCCGCTTTGGGAATGGTGGACTGGGAAGTAGGAAGATTTCGCCAAGGGATGCTGAAGAAATTGGCGTCAATGTGCCAGGTTGGTCGATGGATGTTGGAGAAGGATCAGTTGCGTTGTCTGTCTCGTAGATGGCTGAACTTTAGCAGCGGCTGTATAAGCATTCAGATCTACGACTGATATATATACACATATATAACAAAGTATGGTAGCAGTGGATTACTCGGGCATGTGAAAAGAAATCGCCGCATATCCAATGCGAATTGGCTGAAGGGTTCGCAAAAAACTTTCAGGGATACCATTAATCCGGATTTGTTAAACGCTGACAACCAAGATGATCCGACGTGAGTTCTCCGCGTTGCGTCAAGTGGGGAAACGAGGACCCGAATGATCACGTTGAATTGATGCGTTTACCTTTAGGTAATCAGAAGGTTTTCTGATTTCAGATCACCCATGATGAATGGGAGACTTAACGTACTGTGCATATAATCGACGGTATAAAAAGACATTCCTACAGAGCAGCAGAAATTCCACGAAGGAGTGGCATTTGCAGGTACAGCTATCTGGATTGACCTCGTTAGATCTCTCGCCACCTCGGGATACCGTGAAAGACATCACGGTGGTAATAGCGACCAGCACCCGATTAGCATGCTTGTGAGCCGAAAGTCTCTTCTGTCCAAGGCACCGGGTTTCGTGTAACCGGGTTCAGTTTGGAATGATCGGGGATCAGACAGGAATCACAGATCTCTGTTGTCAACTAAATGTGCCTGTAGTTTATGTGTTGGAAAATACTCTTGGCTCGTACGGCAACTTTCCACCGGCGAAGGCGACCGACGAAATCTTCTCGCTCGATGGGGCGATATATGGACTTTGCGAAGTTGTGACCCCGAGTTCCAAAGGTTGGACACATCAGAGAGTGGCTGTTACACCACTTGTTAGCACACGGAGTCAGCTGCTGTCTGGAGTAGCTGAAGAACGTTAGATCCCGTTGCTGGAATTCCTGCGGTGAGATTGAGCACAACACTGCACTCTTGGTGCGCAGGTGTTGGACAGAACTGAGATTTGGACGCTGTTAAAATGACTGAACTGAATAAAGTGACAGTCAGAGGCTGCCTCATGTTCTTTGGGATGTGCGCGCCGCACAATAGTTGCCATACTGGCGGCGATTCCTGAGTAATCGCCTTTTGGGTTGCGGCGCTGTCATCGATGGTAATTGTACCTATGTGCCCCACAAATTGAATGAAGATGCAAGGGAACCGATCAATGGCCGCGTTTGCCTCGTTCGTCAGCCGTCCACATCATACCGGCAGTCTCATCTCGTATGCGTCAATGACAACAAGGACGAACAGCTCCGATATGTGACGTCTATCCCCATCACTTCGGGGTAGCGCTGATACATAATTATCTGCTCAGAGCTCGACGAAGAATTTTGGGGCGCAATACTCACTGTCCATAGCGCACCAGACGTGCTCTTAATTGCAGTCTCCTGACAAGTTCTAATGAGTACGAATTGAAGTTTCTTTGCGCAGTGTGTTTGGCACTTAACTTACATTTATCCCTATTTCATGTGTTGCTAAATTTAGTCCCCATATAGTCACACAACACGAAGGAACTTGCAACCTGCATTAGCCAAAGTAGGACCTCCTCGGTCCCTTCTCCATTCAGTAGCTGAAGACAGGCTTCCACTAGTTTTCACCTACCATTTCATTGGCTTTGATCGCACCTAAATTTCATTGATCGATTCGCGGAGAGACCCCTCTGAATCACCCAATGAAATTGAGGTTTCTAGAGAATAGCTAACAGCGTACAATAACAAAGCTACTGCCGTAGTTGGTGGGGTTAAGGAGAAGAAAGGACGGGATGGGTGTCTCGATCAGCGGTGATCGTGAATAGCACATCAAAGATGGTCGTCCAAAGTTTTATGATGGTCTTGGAGACTCTCCGTTTGAACGTTACTAACAGAGCCAGCGTATAAAACGGTCGATTGATGTGTAGCGCAGATTTCTGCCGCCTGATTGACGCCGCTTCAGTTTTCGATTGTGTAAGCTTTGTGTATTACTTCATGAGCCCTGATTTATGTTTATCGGATCTTATAACTGATCCAGATCTCCGTTACCGCACCTTTCGTCATAGCAACACTGTGCTGATGCACAACACGTTGAGCACTTAATCCAGCTGCGTGTTAGCGGTAGACCGTGAATATCTGTTATCTTTTAGTTTAAAAATATTTTGTAGTTAATGAAGTTGACGAAATTTTGTGACATGTTGCAGTTCTAAAAATCTTAAAAGCATGTTTTCCCAAGGCTTCTTTGCTTCAATCTTCCGAAGACGTAAACAAGAAATTTGCGGTAGTTCAATGTGTTGGGGATTAATGGAGAAATGACGCAGAATTGCATTCTACGTTATTTCGGAGAATTGAAGGTAGAATATAATGAAAATCGATGTCATAGACGTGGAAACGTGCTTTTTTTTAAATTTGGACGTAATTGAACAGGAAAGCGTGATCTTAATTTCGAACTGTTGTTGAAACATGAATACTAAGCATTTCATAAATCCACAAACATGTGGAACGCCTATAAAGTCAATTCAACGTAGAACAATGCACAAAAACTAGACAAGTAAGTCGTGTTTTATCAGTTATATTGGCCATGCTTTACCATTCGTTGGTACCGCTGTTAACTTTTCCAGGAAATTTGGATGTACGCTGGTATGAAGACGAGGAGACCTGCAGAAAGAATGACACTGAAGAACACTCCCAGCTGGAAATATAACGACACTTATAACGATAATTGCGTAGTTCGCCGGCATTATGCTTCAAGGCCGAAACGAGTTGAAAAGGGCTACTTAGGCACGAAAAGACATTTTTCAAATTTTTCATAAAATATCAAAATGCATATTACGGGACAAATATATCGACTTCATCGACTATAATAGTTGTGTTGCAGTGAGAAAAATCGGCTATACCTAAAAATTGTTTATATTCGGACTTTTGTTGAAAAAAATGTGTCGCCATTTTTGTCAACAAAAGCATCATGTTGGCTTTCCTAATCGATTTTAAGTTCTGAAAATGCCGCCATCAGAATTTTCGTGGTGGAATATGTATTCCCGAACCGCAAAAACGCTCAATTTCGCGTGGTTTTGGAGATGTACCTGAGGTCGTAATTTTCGACTGCGTTGCGTTTCCATTGCATTGTACAAGAAATATAACAGTAATTTCTAATTAAAGCTATGCCGCCACGGTTGATTGATAAGTATTCACCTGAATTGTATGTTCAGCCCGGTTCCCTTACAGCATTTCCGGTGGAAAAGGATCTACGTTATCACCTGGTTGTTTCTACCTAGGGCATGTTGTAAACGTTGGTAACGCGTCCCACGTCATCAATAACAACGTGCGTGTTGTTTTGTTTATTGTTCACTGACTATGTTTGAATGTGGCTTGTTATGTGTAGGTAAGTCACTGCTCATTTTTCTGAGAGATAATGATCAACTTTGATGCTCGTTAGTTATCCGACGATTCCTACTTCTACCATTCAAGTTACCACCTTTCTATCTTCGTACCATCTACGCCTATGATTCCGATGACTATTGGTCCATGTTTTTGCCGGCTGCAGAACTCATCGACGACTGCCAGTATGTTATCTCATTTTTGGCCAGAACTAAAGGAGATCATTATAACCTATATCCAACTGTCCAAGTACACGTTCATTCTGATTTCTCCTGTGTTCTTATCAACGATGATCATAGCTTGAGTGAAGTGGACGGATCAGCTACTGGTGTGAGCGCATACTACATACTTGAGCGTTGATCATAGCTCAGATGAACTGGACGGAGCAGCTACTAGTGTGAACGCATACTACATACTTAGGCGTTGATCATAGCTTAGGTGAACTGGATGGAGTGGTTTCTTAGGTCAATACAAGTGGCATAATCATGCATTACTCATAGATTAAGTGAACTGGACCGAACAGCTCCTACTGTAAACGCAAAACATTTTGTATACTACGTAATCTGCGGCCGGCTTCCGTTGATCGGCTCCAAGACAGCCTTCTTATTCGCGCACCTCGTGACCTAGATCTAGTTCCAGAAAATACATAACATGTAACAGGTTTCACCTTTAGACTGCGGTTACTGCAACAGCCCCATCATCGCACATACGTTAACCACCACGGCTGCAACTTCGTATTCTAAGCATGAAGTACAAACACCCTGAAGAATTCACCGTCCGCGGGTAGTGTACTCGCCCAGCGCTGAAATGTCATTAACACCAGGCCACACTGATGACCATTGTTACGGCAGCCGTGGAAATCTTTGGATGGCACATTGGGGTCTTGAAGGGGGCATATGGACAGGTGTGTGAGATGATGGAGCTGTCGTGGTAACTGCAGTGGGCTCAACATCCGAATATGATCCTATGGATTCCGTCGGAGGGTAATTTCTTCCAATTGTTCTGCATTCTTCAAAACTAGATCTAGGTCACGAGTTGTGCAAACAGCTATCGGCGGAAAAGTAAACCGTGTAGGCAACATCATTCCGTTCGAAAAGGTTCCATATTTGGAAATACCCGTTTTACGCTAGAGGAAGCCCCAACAATTTCGCCACGTAGGGCGTTCTAGAGCAGCATAACATTCAGAGCATTCATGGTGGTCTGCCCCGCGAGCAGACGAATTGCAGTCAATTTTTTATTCCCTATCCGAAGACATGTTCGAGTAAACCGATTATATTAATCAATTATTTCGCTTTCAGCCGACCACCATAATAATCACGGACGAATGGACAGCCTACAGAGCTTTGGATGAAATAGCTCATTACGAACACTGGACGATCGATCATTCAAAAAATTTCGTGGATCCTGAGAACAGCATGATGCACGCAAAAATATGGGAAACTTTGGTCCTTTGCCAAGAAGTACCTTCACGTAATATCTGAATCAAACGAGCGGCAGTTCCAGTCACACCTCCAGGAGATCTGTCGGCGAAAACGAAATCCGGAAACATGAGCGACAAACTGCTGTTAACCATGTCTCATGCAAAAATTCTGTTAATTATATAATATACGTCGACATTATTGCACGCGTTGGTTTTTCAGATTCATATGTTTTGCGTTGAGATTGGTAGCTACTCCTTCCAGTTGGCTTAGGCCATGACGAACACCTAATTACGCCGCATTTATTCACCTTATTAGCTGCTTCGTCCAGTTGACTTAAATTATTCCAAACTGTGCACCATGCTAAGATATTATAACTGCTCCGTCCATTTGTCTTACCTTACGATTTATGCCAAACTGCACTCCATGCTTAGACACTTATATCTGCTCCGTCCATTTGTACTACCATACGAGTTATACCAAGCACATAGGTGGACGAGAGAAGTCACTGGGGACGAAAACGTGGGGATGGAATCTGGAATTATGTACTTGACAATTTTGGAAAAATGTACATACTACCCGCGCATTTTCAGCACAGAATGTAACCTTTGGTTTTCTTGTGTTATGTGTGTCTTTTCGGATGATTGAAACCGTGTATCAGATGAAATCTTCATAATCGTGTCGTTCACCACTTCTGATATCTGCGAGAAATCTGTGTATGCGTATATGAAGGAGCTTACGTTCTTCAATTATATCAACAGGATAATCGTTCCGGCTTATGTTCATTCGTGCTTTTTTTCGCCTGTGTGCAAGCGATACACTGCCAGCCGACCGGTCTAAGTCGACGTCGGTTGCGGGTGGTGTGCGAGACTTGCTTCCCGTAATCACTGGGGAAGTGCGAACAACAGTTGAAGTAGAGGGAACTGACAAAAATAAGGATTCGAAATGTGCACTTACCAGGCGACTGATGTTGAAGCTGTTTGTCGCAGAATGGGCACTCACTTACGTCTGCCATTTGCATATATTTGGAGCGAAAAATCAGCTGATCAGCATCATACAAATAACCGTCCATCTGTACCGGGTCGCCGCAGTGTCCATATGGCAGTTCTGATATGGGCTTTTTCACCCACCTCGGTTGCAAACCGCTTGCAGCTAAGCCCATGGGGAAGTCGTTTAACGGTAAGCCAGTTTTTGCACGTTCCACTATCTTACCGGCAAAAGCAATAATACTGTTAAAGCAAGCCAATGCCGTGCAGTTGTTGCATTCGTGCAGTTTTTGAAGTACATGATACAGGGCTTTATAGCGAAACTGGCTGCAGCAAACAGCCGAAGCTGCGAGCCAACCAACCGTCGAATTGGCAAGTTGCACTCTGCCAGCCACCGCTTATGAATGGGGACATGACCTTTTTAAAGGGAATAAAAACTACAAAAGACCTTACCGTTGGGGTAGAAACGTTTCCGAATCACC
The DNA here is from genome assembly GCA_014338405.1 of Paragonimus skrjabini miyazakii. Classification (NCBI taxonomy): domain Eukaryota; kingdom Metazoa; phylum Platyhelminthes; class Trematoda; order Plagiorchiida; family Troglotrematidae; genus Paragonimus; species Paragonimus skrjabini miyazakii. The sequence continues at coordinate 16,400 of JTDE01007620.1, read as the reverse complement.
GACAGAATGTCTATGGCTGACAGCCACATTGTATGGTAAAATGTATACTTATATGTGCCCTCAACGCTATCCACGACGAAAGCGTCACCATCATGTTGCACACGAAGCTGCAATATTCAGGGTGATTACTACAGAACCGCTCACCTTGTACCCAGATATTGTTTCGAAAGGGTCGTGGATTCCGTTCTTTCAGATGTGTTTGGACAAGACCACTTGCGAACATGGTCATTCTGTGAAGAATGTTCATCACGTA
>JTDE01007619.1:0-13948 GCA_014338405.1 Paragonimus skrjabini miyazakii | reverse complement strand
CTTCGGAATGCTTTTTGCAGCCTCGAAATGCATAGTGCTTCCGCAATATTGTTGTGATTACGTAGATTTAATGTTACGTAATAGTTCCATGGAGGTTGTTGACCGGTTTCTATACCTAGGAAGCTGCATCAGCGGCGGTGGAGGTGTAGGGAATGAAACAGAGGCGCGTATTTTCAAGGCTAGAGTGGTGTTTACTAATCTGAGGCACTTATGGCGACAGAAATGTATCCCTCTGAAACTTAAAGGTCGCGTATATTAGACAACAGTGAGAGCTGTGTCACTATACACCACACTATACGCCAGCAAAACCTGGCCACTCAGGGCAGAAGACCTGAACCGTCTTCAGGTATTCGACCACCGATGTCTGCGTTCAATCGCTCGTATCGGGTGGCATCAACGAGCGAGCAACGAGGAGGTCAGGAAGCGGGTGTATGGCACTGACTGTCAAAGGAGTTATTTCGTTCATCCACTATATTTGCACAGACTTAGGTGGTTAGGTCACGCACTAAGGATGCCAGCTAGTCGTCTGCCACACCGAGCACTGTTTCCTGACGCTGCGGTCGATTGACGCAAGGTGCGAGGTGGACAGATGATGACCTGGCGTAAACAAATGAAATCGTTCACGAAGGGGTTGGCTACTGTAGATCGGGTGCGTCTTCCGGGCTAGAGCCCTCGCAACTCACAGAGTCAGTGGCTTGAGACGTTAGGTGAGATGGCAGCTAACAGAGCTCAGTGGCGTGAATGTTGTTGTTTGTCCGAGTTGTCTGTAAAGTGAGTGCACTTAGTGACGCGAAGCAGTGAAAGCCGTAAGGAAGCTGTCTTGCTGATGACGCCTTACTTTCACTTACAGCTCGGCTGTTTGGTTGCAGAGTGTAGGTATCTTGATGTTGTATATCTGACTATAGACGTAGCTATTTTAGTGGTTAGTTCCCCTCCGCTTTCCCTTTTTTTCTTCTCTCTTCCTATACAGGGTTTGCTTCTTGTTCTTCTTCTCTGTGGTTGTGTGGCAGTTAAGCATCAATGTGAACCACTGATGTATTGCTGTCTATGATAATGATGATGCTCTGTATAGCTCTGCATAAAAAGCCCGGTCGATTGCCTCCTCGTGGCCAGCGTGTTTCGTTAACGCCATTGGACAAAAGTGACCCTTGAGATTATATTCGAGTTAGTGAGACATTGGTAAGTTAGGTAGAACCGGAAAATGCTGGGTTCAGCATCTGTGGAGACAACACCAATGAGTGCAGCAACTACCGAGCAATATGGACACGCTGAATGACCCGAAACCATCCGAGGGTCATAGAGAAATTCCGATGACTGTCGATTACAATACAATAGAAAAGATGTAAAAAGGATAGCGCTGACCACTGATACCGCGGGTTTTGTGGATTTGTTTCCAGTCGAGGAAGACTTTGGAAGTACCCTTGACGCAAATGCAATGAAAAGCGTGCGGCGCGACAGGTATTCGACAGAGATGAAACCAATAGTCAAACCAGTGTAAAATGTACATCTTTGTGACCCCGGATATCAGTCGCGAGATTATATTGTCCAGAAACACACAAACTGGTTAATATTGACTAAATGTAGATTAAATGACGGGAGCAATGAATCAAAAAGAGAACACGTACAAGCCCATTTTACAACGTCCGGCCAGATCAGTAAGCAGCATATCATGAGAAAGCGCACGCAAAAACTAAACCTTATGATTACGCTATAAAGAGATGTCTTTGAGAAGTTACAAACGACGAACACATCAAGGTTTTTGCTTTTCTCACGGATGTCCCATCAGTAACATTACAAACTGACGAGACCGCAGTATTCAGACAAACGGAGGGGTAAGCAGAACCAAACAGTCCGTTTGGAAGGACTGAAGCCAGAATAAAACCTAACAATCTTGTGACACAAGTTTACAATGTGAAGATGCAATGCCACGCCAAAATAATGAAACGGCCCTTAATTTAAAGAGGGTGTATTGACGCGTCAGGGTAACAATCCACACAGTGGAAAATTTCCAAACCTCCACGTTCACGGCCAATTATCTCGTGAAATGCCTAATTTAATGAGACTGTGAAACTCCATCGTAAAATGAAAGTATGACCCATGTACACTCGAGCCGGTAGGTTGTCCTACAGTTTTTTGTGTCCGCAGCTGAGCACCATAATCAACGACTGATGAACTGCAACCAAGGGATACTGATTCTTTGTTTCAACCATCGCATTTTAAAACAAGGATACTGTGGAAGAGAGACAATGCTAAGATATGAATGACCCGTTGTGGGCACCAATCCCGAGACACCTTTCGTGAAGTATACGCTGAGTAATCTAACTTCGTAATCTCGCTTAATGCAGACGCCCAATCAACCGCAGATAACAAAGTGTCCGAGAGTAGTAAACATCGATAAAAACAAATGATGAAACAAGCACAGACGTCCGTTACAAAACAGTTACATGACAGAAGTACGAGTGTTGGTTTTTGGTAAGTGCTTGCTGTTCTATTATTTAATGGGCGTATTAAAAATTAGGTCTCCTCAACGGAGAAGACAACCATCGAAATATATTAGATGATCAACGATGTGCAAAGCAATATATTTATTGATAACGGCCATGGGTTTGTCCAGAAGGTACTGTGGTTTGGGACGCCGCACAAAGTCTACGGGGAAAACCTACTAGAATAGATAAAAATTGATGAAGCACGGTTCAGCGGAACATCTAGAAGGAGTAATAATGCGGGCGATGCGCTGAGTACGACATGTCGTCATATCGAAGTGTTTCTGATCAGCCATCAGGGTGATCCCGGGGACCCCAACCGGGCAAGAGACACCTACCCATTTTACTCACTGAAACAGTCAGAGCCTTTATGTTCTGTGATTATGTTTCTGTTTGACCGCCATGTGGTTTCGTACAACTTGCTGATCTCAGTATTATGTACGCACACAAAGACAAGCTGAATGTTCGGTTGACTACACGTTTATCATAAAGTGATGTGTCCAAGGTTGCATAATCTTTTTGGTTTCAGGATCGTTATCGAACTTTCTTCCTAGGCGAAACGTCGTTTTTCAGTTCTTATCGGCGTAGTGACCTGCGAAAATTAATACTTTACATTGCACTTGAATTGGTAAAAATGCACACATGATGTATACTGTCCGAATACCTGTTCATTTATCACATCCTTGTGGCATGTACCGCAGAACACGTACCAATTTGATCCACTCGTTCTTTAACGACCGGTTCTCAACCCCTTGGCGAACGTTGGTATAGTATGTGAAGTAGCAAGATCAGCTGTATATTTCGTTCGAACTTTAACCATCTAAGCCCAACAGCTTTTATATAACGTGTGACTTGGTTATCTGCAACCTACTGCGTACAGCACTAAGCCGTTCGGTAAGGTCGACCTTAGAAATCGTTCACCCAACTATGAACACAAAACGATTGTCTGGGCTACACCGATCGTAGATTCAGTGTTCGTATCAGCGACCTATTAAACACCTTTCCCTTTGATCGGCTTTTCCCATGGCAGCAGGGTGGGCACAGATACTGTACTAAGCAGCACTGTTCGCAGTTTAACACCAATTGTTATACTCTTCTCTTTCTCTTATTGCACACATCCATGTCTGCTATCCCGCAGTAAAATAATCCACTTTTCAGACGCCTGACCGTCCACGTGTGGCCGAGGCCAATTGGTTCGCAAACACAATAATCATTTTATCAGTTTGTTACCGTAAGTCACCCCAACTAACTTGTGCGCTCAGGTCAACAGGAATGCACAACCCAACCGCGACGTACTCGAGGAACAAATTGTGCTATACTTCTATATCCCGGAAAATTTTGTATACTATTTGACGACGTTGTTGCACTCGTTGAAATCAAGCTCGAATAGAACCCCAGCGCAATTATCCCTGAATCTGCCTCATCGATATCTCAAAAGCGAACTGTAGTAATTCAAATAAGGTTCGCCGTTTAGTCAAGAAAAACAAAACACCATAAGATAGGTCTACCGTCTTTTAGCAAATACAAACACACCCACATATAAGCCACGCAAAATAGTTGATCACGGTTAAGGTAAGTCTTAGGAAACGTGCTCACCTGTTCCTCAGCCGCAACGATGAACATTGCAAGAATCGGTAACACGGCGCCATTCATTGTCATTGATGTACTGATGCTTTTGAGTGGAATCTGGTCAAACAATCGTGCCATATCGTTAACTGTATCAATGGCGACACCAGCCATTCCAACATCTCCGTGTACTCTAGGATTGTCAGAATCATAACCTGTGAAATATTATGATGTCGAAAGTATAAGTACCTCGATGTGTGGCCAAATCGAACGCAACACTCAACCCTTGGACGCCAGCTTTAATATTATCGCGGTAGAACTTATTACTTTCCTCCACTGTGGAAAATCCAGCGTACTGGAAGCAGTTATAAAAACTTCGAACATTTACCTGTCGGATTGTCCATGGTTTCTGTGTGTACATAGTTGGGTAGGGACCACGTGTGAATGGAAACTTGCCGGGAACCTCGAATGCCATATCTTGTGTGTCCTCGGTTACGTACACTGGTTTGTATTGTATGCCCTGTTTGATAGGTAGCTAAACATAAGTGGTGCTTGCCTCATAATTATCATGAATTAGAATCTCCGGATCCCGTCCTTTCAACTGTTTTTTTGCAAGCACAGCCCATTCGGCGTTGATCGGTTTTTGCAAACTTCTGAAACACTATACGGGGATATAACAAACAGTCTAACATACAGCTTTATAGCAAAATACTGGATTCCGCGAAAGGACAGAGGAAAACGTCATCGCGCAGGAACCACCGAAAACACGTTAAAGCACCCGCGTTATGTGGCCTTGAAGGCCAGAAAACTTTTAGCTTCAACAGCGCAGTAAAATCCTAAGTGCGCCATTTGAATTGTGAATGTACAACAGTCATCAAATATGTGTTAACAGAATGTTTTGCTTGCATTGTGGCTGAACCTCGCGAACAGTGGTCAGCACGTCATACTTATGTAGTTGCACGGACGATGACTTTCATGCAATTATTTGGTTGCCCAACTTGTCTGGCCGCGTTAACGCTTGCTCGTTTCCGGTGGACTTTGACTGAGGGCCGAATATATTCCACAGGGAGAATTCAGGGAGTTCCGTTCTACTATAGAGTACTGTACATGTTTTCATATTTTGTTTTATTTTTATATATAGTCTACACCATTGGATTGAGAATAACACAACGTTATGTGCAAGTTGTAATAATCGACGTTTCAACAACCTCCTGCGGTCTTGCTCAGGAGTGCTGTAATCGAAATTGACACTCCTGAGGAAGGCCACCCGAATTGGTTTAAGCGTAGGGTTTTACAACTTGATCATGACGTTGTTATTCTCAAACCATTTATCAAAAACATGTTAAACACGACGCCCAAACTGTCTGGCTTCATTCGTACTAAATTTGGCGCGAATATCTTACTACACCAGTGATCCTTGTCCAAAGTGAACACTACTTGTTTGAAGTTATTCGACGTAACAATATACTTTTTGGTGTGCTTGTCCTATCTCCTCGGTTCTCCTGCTCAACTTGGATCGGGAGTGTCTATAGCGAGTCGTTCACCGACCGCATTCTGAACTGACTATTTGTGTTTACCTTGATAAAGGGATAGTTCCCTACATTTTGGTGAACCTGTGTATTGCCCTTTGCTGCCCGTATTGCCAAAGTTTTATGTACTCTGTAATCTTTCTCTATATTTCTCCCTAAAATTCTCGGTATTTTCATACTTACTCAGTTTCTCTCTCCCAGCCAGCACGACCATCCTAGGAGTGTTCCCAGATCATACCCTGAGTGTCCCCTGAGCGTCCCCAGAGCGTCCCATGGCAGTTCTAACTGTGCACTTTTGGGTAACTCATAAGACACCCAGCGGAGAAACCAGCCCGTACTTCCTTATGATATTGTAAATAATTTTCCTTTCTTCTACTTCTCATTCACGCTTTGTCGAACGTTTGTTTCGCGTGACAACCAGTAAATATACCTCCTTAGCCCAATTATCTCGACCGTCCCATGAGAATACTCGGTGAGCATACTGTGGCCATTAATGGCCATAAAATACTGTAACTCATTCCACCGTAGGAATGAAATGATCGTATAAGACGGAATTTCGTGTTCAGTTAAACGTGATGGAATAGAGGGAAGATCAACAATGTAATATCAAAAATCATCATTTCCAAGGTTACTGGCGTTTGTAACAAAGACCTTTCTGTCTTGTCCCCGACGTCTTCCACGTGACTTTTGCATCCATGGCTGCACTTTCTGCTTGACAAGCTTGTGTGTTGAACCGTCACGTTCGCACGCTTTGTTTGGTCATTGAATACGCAACCTATAAGTAGAATACAAGATAAAGTTGCAATAATGGGGTTGAAGTGATATAGCTTTGCAAATAATGGAGATAGAGGAAAACTAAAACAGAACTATCTTACAGTATACTTTTTAAGATTCCAATGATGCTAGTCAGTTGCTAGATCACACTAGGTAGCCTGGATATGCCCTCTTGAACCTGTATAAAATTTAAGCATGTGACATAACTGTTGTATAAGTGTGTACATCCATTACATTCACCTCGTATCTGATTGGCTACTCACACACTCGCTTGACACATCGCGACTATGATTGGTTTAACTCTAACTCTTTCACTGGTTCAATGTCACGTGTTACGTCTGTGGGTCATATTGCATACATGCTATTTACGCTCGTTACGATTGCTTTGCGTTCTGATTTACGACACAACAATAACATTACAATTTTATGGATGTGTTTGAAATTCCATATCTCCGTAAATAAACGAGACAGAGCAAAAGTAAGTAAGTAAAGTAAGTAAGCAGGTAAGTAAGCAGAAACAAGTAAGCAGGATCCACTACAACTTATTCGGTCACAAACAATAACTCAACAGTACCCGTCCCGCAAAACTGTAGACTCCTCAGGTTACTATCTGGACATGATGAACAATATATATAGCCTGCATTTCATCGTTAAACATACCAGGCTTACCATAATTCCTTGTAAAGCCCTCTTCGGCGTTACTGCTGCATTAAAGCCACTTACAGAGGCAAAGGATGCCGGATCGCGAACTACCAAGCCTCTTTATGGAGTCAAAAAAGCAAATTGCCGCGAGATATCGTATAATGTCGATATAAGCACAATTGAAAGACATCAGATGTCATCAAATTTATTGCCACAACTGCCATTACAAACACTATTCAGATGTAACTTATTGGATAACTTTATCGTGCGCTGCGTATGAGAAGAATTAATTTATCCACTCAAATAAGACACTCAGGGACGGTCGACCGTCCTATAAGCATCCCATGTGCTGACTGGGCTCTTCGTTAGTAGTCCTCCTGACATGTGTCAGGAGGCAACTACTTCAAAGAACACTGTCATAATTAAGCTTTCTCAGTTTGACGGCAGAGACCTTAGGCTGGGGTTCGCCCAGACTGGAGTCGTTCCTGACTTACGACAAATTCACTCACGGCCCACCATATATAATCACATCAACTCAAATTTACCTTAGGCCGTGACCGCGGAGGATGCGGAGGTAGTTTATGAGCGGCATGCTGAGAACCCTTACAATGTGGTCAAATCGGCCATCATTAACAGGATGGCAGCTCCTGAATAAGAAAACCTCCCCGAACCCCTTGCCGGCATCAATTTAGGAGATCGTACCCCTTCAGATTTGCTTCGACATATGACTCACTTGTCAAACGAGCAGACTCTCAACGAATCATTGGAGCCGCGTCCCACATTGGCTGTTTAGAGTAGGACACACCATTGACTGAACTAACAGAATTGGCTAACCAGATGCATTACAATTATGCTGCTGAGCAGGTGGCTCAATATAAAACTCCACGCAGTCGTGATAGACTCCAACGAGATGTCTCAAATCTAAAAGAGCAGTTTTCACAAATGTGCTTGCAGTTGGCTAATTTAACGAAACTGCTTGCAGACAAACGGCCAGTAATACGCCATACGTCCTGCCTACAAAAGTAGGTCGCGCACGCGACAGTTCGAAGGAAGTGTATGCCATTACCACCATCGGTATGGTATGCTTGCTCGTCGTTGCAACCTGCCTTGTTCCTTTTGAAATAGTCAAAACCAGACGAGAAACGATTAGGCCAGCCAGTAATGTCGACGGCCACCAACGACCCGTACTTGTACCGCCTGTTTTATGTATCCGGCCATTCATCGTCCCTGCGTTTCCTCAATGCTACGGCCACCGGGGTCAGTGTTATTCCACCCAGCGGTGACAAACATAACCTCAAACCGATGTTATATACCCTACAAACCGCTAAACGCACCACTATACAGGCCTACGGACAGAAAGTTCACTCTCTCGATCATGGTTTCCATCGGCAACTCCACTGGACCTTTACCGTTGCAAATGTACAACACCCAATTATTAGCGTTGATCTTCTGGCCTTCTTTGGACTCCTGACGGAGTTAACTGGTCAGAAACCGCTGGACAGCACAACAGCTTTGTGCTTACACGGAGTGGCCACTTTGATTAATTCAATGAGATTACGGCTGGCCTTACAAGACAACAGTTTCGTAACTCTGCTTCGACAGTTCTCAAGCGTTACCAAACCATCGGCTCGCTAGCACAAGCAAAACGACGTTCTCCACCACACTGCCACCATAGAACTACCTACGGTTGCTCGCCCCCGTCGGTTACCACCAGAGAAACCCGAAATCGCCAAAACTGAATTCGAGAACCTTTTATGACTCGCTATCATTCAGCTCTCCATTAACCCTTGAATCCCACCTCAGCATATGGTACCTAAAACTTCGCACGGCAATTGGCCTCCCTGTGGCGATTATCTCGCTTTAAACAACGTCACCGTCCCTGACAGTTACCCAGTTCCTCACATTCACGATGTTTTCATCGGTCTTTATGACATGATCATTTTCTCAAAGCGTGATTTGGTTCGGGCATATCACCAGGTCTCCATGATCCCAGAAGACGTAGCGAAGTTGGCAACCACCACCCCATTTGGACTGTATGAATTTGTCCACATGCTCCCTAGAGTGTGAAATGCAACTTAGATCTTTCAGCGGTTCATGGACTAAGTCGTCCGCAGTCTACACCTTGTGTCTGTCTACACCGACAGCATTCCCGTGGCGAACAAGACGCACATCAACACGTGTTCTGTCGTAAATCAGAACGTAAGGCAGTAGTTACGAACGTAAACAGTATATGTTCAATCTGCCGAGCAGACGTGCACACGGGATATTAAACCAGACAAAGAGTTGGGATTAAACCAATCATGGCCGCGATGTTTCACGCAAGCGCTAGTAGCCAATAAAATACGAGGTGAACGTTTTGACGTTGCGAGAGATCTACAAACACAACCTCACTCCCTTTAGGTCAACTTCAAATTAGGCGCAAATAAAACAGCCGACCGCTTCAGAGCCCATGGTGAGCGACGAGTATTTGAGGGATTTGCTTCTTATGTGAAGGTAAAGTAACACCTTGAGTCAATCGTCCCGCAAATAAGTGACGTTGATTGACTTTCTTGTTATTATCCAACCCGTGTGTATCGGGCCCGAGAGTACGCTTTACGGAGATCGGGAATGAATATCTCGTTCGCCCTTTGTTGTGCGACTGAGTCTCCAAGCGAACAAATGTTCTGGGTACCAGTGATTCCGTTGGCTTGGCATAGGTCTTTTGGTAAGTTTCCCTCCGGAGCAACTCTGTAGGGTTTGTTCCATTTGCAGACTGGTGAGCCGCATTAAGTTTCGTACGTACAGCTCTCCCAAAAATAACTTCATCAGGCGTTTTGTGGGTCGCTGTATGGTGACTGGCAGGATAAGTGACTAAAGCTTGAAGAACACAATCCTCCCACGTTTCCCCTTTCAAATGTAATGGTTATATACGCTCCATCAGACAGCGATTCGAACGTTCTACCATACCATTACACACACAACACACAAAGCATCTCACACTTCCGTGCAGTTTTTGAACGTTTCCATCAGTATGACGTAACCCCAAACCCGATGAAGTGCTTTTTTGGGGTAGACTCCACAGACTGCTTGCAGCACCTAATCACTCGTAATGGTATGAAACTCTACCGGAGAAACCCACAGCCCTTAAAGAGTATTCACCACCGCAATCCCAGAAGAGCCTACGTCGGTTCCTAGGTTTTGTTAATTACCACTGCCGTTTTATCCCGCACGGTTTGGAGTTGTTGAAACCTCTTACAGATTTGCTAGAGGATGAGCTCGAACATTTTGTTTTGCCGACACCGGCTAATACTGCATTTCTCACAGCCAATGACGTGTTGTCGCACGTAACAACCCTGACATGCGTGTAGAAAAAGCTTCTAATCCCATTTTATAGACCGATGCATACCAGCTAGTTACTGGCGCGGTTCTGAAGCAAATCGTGAACGGTGAAATCCAGGCATCCTATTTTTTCCTGCAAGCTTCAGCAAGCGCAAACGTGTTATAGTACTTTTGGTTGCAAATTGCTGGCTGTCTTTCTCATCATTAAACACTTTTGTCACATGTCTGAAGGCAGGCGTTTTACTGTCCTAACAGATCACAAACCACTTATTTATTCTTTCAACGCCAATCCTGACAGTTAGTCAGCAAGGGACATTTGACAGTTGGACTACATGTACCGGTCCTCAAGAGACGCAATATACCGCGAGAGATAAAACACCTTCGCCGACGCCTTATCCAGAGTTATTTTAAGTAGCCTACACAGAACTGACACCGTCGATTTGAGGAAATTAGCTCGAGAACAAGTAAACAACCCAGAGCTGCACTAGTGCCGCATCTCCTTGCTCAAACTTTGAGAATTGCTTCTAGCCAACTGCGAAGGCAAAATCATGTGATACCACGAAAGTCAGTCCCTTTCCGTTTTTGCTAGTAAACTTCAGACAGTTTTTGACGTTTTTCACAACATTCCATTATTTAAGTCGCCGTCAGGCTCATTGGAAGATTCTCGTCGACCTAGTAACTTTTGTTAGTTAATGTTGTAAAGCTTGTGACATCGCGACAATTAAAGATCAACATTTCTCATTTGCTTGCATACTCGTGAGATTTATCAAATAAATTAGTGTCAAGGAGGTCAGACCATCAGTGTCACCACACCAACATGCACTGATTATGCCACCAGCTGGAAAGGCGTAAAACACGATCAAAATGAATGGTTGACAAAATATCGATTCCCATGATCTAGGTTTTCACAAATTTTTCAAATGCGGTTCTAATCTAAATTCACTCCAGGAAGAAAATAAGATAATCACGTTTTGTGTCCAGCTGCAGGCATACATAAACACAAGAGAAATTCTGGGATTCTAGTTATAACCGGTTTTCCCGAAATGAGCGGCATGCCACATCGGACTTATCGTTCATGAAGTTCAGACCTCCAAGCGCAGTAAGACCTGTACGGTGCTTACTAAAGAATAATGTTCAAGATTTGTGACATAAGGGTAGATCGACTGTGTTTCATAAACGCTACGAATCTGCTTCTAAGGATCATATTCTAACAGCCAACGTCTCGAAGATGAAAACGAAATATTAGTCCACGGCTGCTTCTAAGCCAGTCCACAACCATACTAGGCTTCACACTTTCCACGCATTACACATGGCTCCGCAATACAATGTCATTCTGTACTGCTGGTAACCAAATTCCTGGCGTACATATTCCGTCAGGTACACCACCACCTGATTATATAACTACCACAAATGTCCGCCAGACCAACACATTTTCAGTGCACCCTCCGGTATTTTATCCATCACCACCTGGTCCCCCTCCTCATGTCCCACTGGTGGACTCACAATAATAATATATATTTCCCAACGCATTTGTGAGAACCACGCTCGGATGTGCGCGATCATGGCAGATAACTACATGCGGTACAAAACAACAGATGGATATGTAAGACAAACAGGATATCTGTTGATAAAAGAAAACGTTCGATTTACACATAAGGAAAGAAGATAATTCGCCTGTTCCACGGAGTCAGTCGAGAAGATGAGATGTTACGTTAATCTGCCTTTTACAAGGTTGACCAAAGACGACGTTTCAATTAGTTCAAGGTCACGCTGTAACATACCTGTAAATGCATCTTCGAAGGATTTCGCCGTTATTTGACACAACTTCATTCAGAAAAATGTTGACATAATTCAGTTTAAGCGAAAGAGGACAGAAAGTTCCCAAATCTGGCGAAGAATTGAATAGACTCCAGCACTTTCTGTCCTGGAGTCATATCTTTGCTTCATCTCTTCGAACATTGGTGGAAAGTACGTACATCACCAAGACCAGACCTCTCTATGTGATATTCCGTAACCCACTGCCCCATCCGTCACGCAGTTCTTTAGCAGCCCAAATTGTATGCCTGACAGAAAGAATTCCGTTAACTTATTACTAATAAACGTAAGATAAAGGACAAGTAAGTTGCACCTCTGTAGATCTTTTGTCTTTTTATCCAATCCCCTTATCATTCTCGTCACTAGGAAGTGCTGCTCCTCTGGTACTCCAGACACGCCAATAGGCCTCATAGGATATCATATATTTCGCAGGGTTTGTCTCACGAGACGAGGCAAGGGATGCATCATTTAACTAAAAGAGTAACTTCGCAATTGTCCGTTCTACGGGATTCGGCTTCAAGGTCGTTCAAAGGGGAAAACGGTCGTTTTGGCGCGAATTCTCGTTTTTTAATTAATTTTGAGAACTTTAGAATCGGAAGTTCAGGCAAAGCACCTACAACACATCAATTGTAAATAAGCATCGGTGGAGAAAAAACTAGATTATATGCTTGGCGGTGAAAGGTTTTGCCACCATCTTCGCAAAAACAAGATGTTATTGGCGTTAGCTCACTTTCCAAGTCTTAGAAATGTGCTCATTGCAACTTTCCAGATAAAATATGGCCTGAGAGTGTCCTATTTAGCGGCGTTTTGAAGATATGGCTGAAATGGCGATATGCAACCATACAATGTTGGCACTGCATTTCAACAAGAACACCAACACGTTTCATAGTGAAGCATGTATGACAACGTTTTCAGATTCCTTGTCTATAAGACGTTTGTACCATTTTTCCTTTTTTTGCCAAATTTCACGTACACTCTGGTCAATGGGATATTGCTTTCAGAAGTGGCTGAAAATCACGCTATGATATGGTGGCTTTCATCTTCGAAGAATATGGAATGGCGTAAGAAAAGAGTATCACGTCCCATTCTATCACCGAGAATCTTCAGAAGTGAATTCTGTTCACTCTAATGCACTGTTTCCAACCAGATTGTGGTTGCGTGGCGTTCATACGAGACGCTATACGGGAACAGATGAACTCAAGCTGCCTGCCGATCACTCGGAGGTGTACCTCTCAGCCAGTTACACTGTGACGTTTAGAACGTTAAGTATCTGTCGCGGTGCAGAGACATATTCCAATCAATATGAAAATCAACGGAATCGATAATGATGATTACCATGTACCTCCACCACTTCAAATGCAAATATCTCACCACTTCCCGCACGTGATTGTTCTCCATGTTGTTCATGGTAAAAGTCATTCGGAAAGAGCAGCTACTAGTGTGAACGTATGTTGCATTCTCAGACGTTGTTTACAGCCTAAGTCAATCGTGTAGAGCAGCTACTGGTGTGAATTCATAATGCATCCTTAGATGTTGATCATGGTCTAGGCCAATCGGGTGGAGTAGCTACTTGTGTGAACGCATAGTGGATTCTGAGAAGTTCTTCATGGTCCAGGTCAGCGAAACAGTGCTAGCGATTTCATTCTGTAGGTAGATCATAATCAGCAATGCTTGATAAAGAATCCAAGTATATCGTATACATACAACTCTTCTGTTTGATACATGATGAGGAAAAGTTTGATGGATAGGTTCGTGAGCATTTTTCTTTCCGGGGTGACTTTGAAGTGGTATCTGGCGAACAGCCATGTTCTTTTATTGACG
>JTDE01007618.1:0-16846 GCA_014338405.1 Paragonimus skrjabini miyazakii | reverse complement strand
TGGTGACAGTGCCATGCGTTCAAAACCATATTGCACATGTCGGCCGTGAGAAATTCAACTCTCAGCAGTTTTTGTGCGTCTAGATGGGTAAGGTGGCTAGGTCTTAGCATTCTTGTCACTCTAGTACAGATAATATCCCTTAGTAAAAGCTTATCTCTGATGAACCACCATTGGGAGAGGTCATCATCTGGCATCGCTGTCAAATTAGACGACTCTGGCATTCCATGGTTGATTAGACTTCGGTCAGAGTTGTCAAAGGGGTTCTCTGACCCCCTTCTTCGGATTCTCTCCAGGTATGGGTGGTCAGGTTTTAGGCGTATGTGGGCCATGCTAAAACCTTGAGGTAGGTGTGGTCTTGTGAGCGCTAACTCAACGTACTGATGGCTTTCGATTAGCGTAAAGTAGGAAAAAGTTTACTCCAACTTTTGTCTAGCTCTGTTTTGAATACATCCAGGCTGGATGCCTCCACGACCTTCGCAGGTAAGTCGTTCCACGAGTTGACTACCCGGTTATTGAAAAAGTTAAATCGAACAACCAATCGTGATCTTGTTTTCTTGATCGTGAACATATGATCTTAAATTTCTGTCCTGACGTATCATGTAAAAACATGCCAGGGGACTTTTGCCAGTGTGATGGGTAAGTTTGTGCACTTCAATAAGGTCACCTCTTACTCGCCAGCGTTCTAGCGAGAACAAGTTCAACGAGCTTAGTCGGTTTTGGTAGTTTAGACCCCGCATACCCCATACCATACGTGTGGCGAGCTTTTGTACTTTTCCGAGTAAAGCTATATCCTTTTTTAGATGCGATGGCTAAGCCTGAGCATAATATTCCAAGTGGGGGCGAACTATAGCCGAGTACATTGGAATGAACACTGCCGAACATGCGTTGGCGATCGCAGATTTTAGTCGGTACAACGCTCGCCGTGCTCTCGTCGTGGCTGCAGCACACTGGGCAGTTGGAGCAAACGTGCTAGTGACCTGGATACCTAAGTCTCTCGTTTGCTGTTTAGTTGCGAGTTCGATTGTCTGTCCATGTGCATCTCTTATATACCTGGGGGTCGACTGGGAAACATTAGCAAGGATATGACTTTTGAGAACATTCAGTGGCAAATCCCACCTTAATGTCCACTCACAGATCTTCAGAATGTCCTACTGGAGGGTGCCCAAGTCCGACGCACTTCCCACCAGCTTTATGTCGTCTGTCTACAGGTAACATGAACTGACCAGGTTGTCGGTCAAGTCATTTATGTATACCAGGAAGAGAAGAGGGGCGATGATTGAACCCTGAGGTACTCAACATAACGGAGAAACCTCGTCTGATAGTACTTCTCTTACTCTCACTTGACACGATCTTTCAACTAGGAACGTCTGTATCCACCTACTGATTCTAGGGGAAATTCCAGCCTCTCGTAGCTTTTAGCCCAAAAGCCTGTGGTTGACAGAGTCCAAAGCTTTCTGGGAATTTAGGTAACACACCAGGACCACTTCCCCTCTATCCAGCTTCTCCGTGATAGTGTCTAAGAATGTCAGCAGATTGGTGAGACAAGATCCACCTTTAAGAAAGCCATGTTGAGACGCTTTGAAAAATTTCTGCTTGCAGAGAAGTCGGCAGATCCTTTCATGTAATATGCGTTCAAAGATTTTTTTGACGACACTAGTCAGGTTTACCGGTCTTTAATTTCCTACCTCTGACCGGTTACCATCTTTAAAGATGGGAATTATAGTGGCTTATTTCCAGTCCCTCACAACCACCCCTGTTTCTAATGTGAGATTTAACATTTGAGCAAAAGGCGACGCCAGCACTTTGACCTGAGGTTTCAGGATAGCCGGGTGGATATGGTCTGGTCCTGCGGGCTTTCTACCATTTAGTTGGAATAATGCTCGCTAAACTTTGTGGGGCGAAATATCCTGATCTACCATGACGACGCCCATAGTGTTAGAGTGGGGCTCAGGTGATCCATTGTCTGAGTGATAAACACTTTGAAACTGTGTCATGAATGCGTCCGCGATGCCCTGGTCGGTCGTTGTAATCTTTCCTTAATAGGAAATTGTGGTCCCATGTTCCTTTCTTGGAGAGGACCTGGAGTGAGCATAGCCGTAAAACCTCTTGGGGTTCGTTTTAACGTCACATGCTTGGTTAAGCTCATAGATTAGACGAGCATTTCTTGCCATCTTAATTGCTTCGTTTCGAGCTTTTTTGTATATCAAGATGCTTTTAAATCACTTTTGCTGAATGTATGCTTATGTATGCACCCGAATGATGACACCATCCATCGCATATGTCACATTGGATTCCTGTCACTACCTTTTTGCCACACTACTTGCTAAGGCAAGGGTAAGAGACTCGGGGCGTATTTGTCTGGCTTAGACAACTTGATTAATGAAAAGTAAATGAAACTCAACTTACAACCAACGGTAATTTGCTTTTGATATCCTTACACGCTTTAATAACTAAATGTGAGATACTTACAAGCAAATGATAACAAAACGAATAGAGCAACTTATCTGCCAAATTTAGATTGACCCATGGTTTTTTGCGGAACTTAAAGTATGAAACTTGTGCAGTGTCCCCGCCTGGAGATATTCCGACAAGATTCGGTAGTACGGAGTTTGTGGGTCCATAACAGATCTTATCTCGTCAGTACCCTTTGGCGGGTAACTCAAAATTTCATTTAAATGTTCTCGCTGTTATTGTTTTCTCATAGTTTTGTCTTATTGGTGCCCTAAGCATCAAAAAATTGTATGCGTTTACTTTTATTCGTCCCCGAACAACATATTGATTGACCATTTTGGGTTACATCGTATCTGTTTCTGTATCTGTTTTGTAGCGCATATTGCTTGTACCTTATGACAACGGCCCAAATCGAATCTAGTAGTGCTGGGACTTGACAAACACTCACTGAGGCGGTGAGCATTTTTGGCCGCTACGGGTGCAAATGTCCGTACAAAACCGCACATAGTGCTACCAGTGCCAAAAATTGTATTACTTCAACTGCATTGGCCTCAATGAACACCAGTAAAAACACTTTGCTTGTTCAACCCTAAACATTATATGCATGAACTGTAGACTCAACGAAAGTCAAGGAGCCGCTTTGCCGCTCACTGTTCACGCGCGCTTCACGAAAGTGTAGCAACGCATAAAACCTGCGGCTGTAAATGTAGGACTGCTTGGCACAATTTGTCCTTCCATTTCTTCCATGGGGAGTAGGCTGGAGGAATACCAACGGACCTTGTCAGCAATGGAGTTGGAACTTCAGTCTTTAAATGAATACATGACGGTCGCTCTCTCTGGGGTTGCAACCATCAAGAAGACAGTTGCCCTGCCAACTTTGCAGATAGAGGAGGAAGCAGCCAACATGAAAGAGAGAGCTCTCAGAGATAGGAGAGCTGTTTTATGGGGTCAATTCCCCACAACTCCCCCCAACCGAGCTTGAAAATTTAGTACTAACTTCTTCATTCTTTCGACGTTGCCAACCTTGTTCTGGCAAGCAAGCAATACGCTAAAGCAACCAAAAAGTCACTGGGCCTCTTGGTAACTTTGCCAGCCATGGTTAATTCCGAGACTATGATGGAAAAAATAGCAGCTTCGAAATCCGCCAACGCACACTTGAAAGGCGTGTCTTTCGATCGCTGTCGGCTAGAGAGAGCTAGATGCCAACAGCGGAGTAAGAACTAATCACTAACCATGGCAGACCAGAAACTACAGCTTGAGACCAAAGTGGTAGTTTCTGCCCCAATATACCTACTCCGATCTGTTTACCAGTGGAGGAAAGCAGGGATGCCGTTTCCGTAGTCGTCACTCCAAACAACTGACTCTCTGAGCATGGGGACCGCTGTTGAAGACATCGTTCCAAAAAAGGCTCCCGAGTTACCTAAGCCAAAAACCACCAATAGGCCTGTAGAAAACGGGTGAAACGGTCGATTGCGGTCAATATATACGTACATTCGTTGGAAGGTGGTGGTAGGCCAACGATGTCAGGGTGTGCATGGGATAAACGAGCGTCTGGCTGGGGGAATGAGCCAGGTGTGGTGACCGTATGCCTGTGCACTTTACTCCTTTGGCACTGTATGCACTGTTGTAACCAGAGACGAACATCTTTGTTCATAGAGAGCCAAGCAAAGCGATGTGCAATCAGCTTTAATGTACCACGTATTCCGGGGTGAGATAAACGGTGGAAATTATTAAAAACAGTACGACGGTGCGAAGGTGGGACAAAAGGTCTAGGTTTACCGTTGAAGTGTCGCACAGAATGTCACCAACTTGTGCCGACAGATGGATGGTAGATTGTTTCAAGGATTTACAGATGGAAACTTCCTTCATATCCTCACTGCACTGCTGGGCTGTGGCCATTTCGGACAAATCGAAGGAAGACGGCGATTGGACTGAATTGAGATCAGGACATGATGAAGCATCAGCAACGATGTTAGCGTCACCATGTAGGTGTCGGATGTCTGCGGAGAATGGAGAGATATAGTTCAAACGTCGGATTTCACGCAGAGAGTACCGATCGGGTTTGGCGTGAAAAGCAAATTTTAACGGCTTGTGGTCGGTTTGCACGATAAAGTGTCGGCCTTCCGAAAGATGCCGAAAGTAACGCCAAATGGAATGCCAGCAGTTCACTTCCAAAGGTGCTGTATTTAATCTGTGCTGGTTGAAACGTTTGGGAGAAAATGCCAAGGGATTTTGGTCGCCATTCACGGATTGTTCTAAAACTGCACCGACGGCAGCATTTGACGCATCCGTAGTGAGAAAGAGATGGGCGTTTGGATCGCAACTGATGAAGCACAGTTTAGTGGCGTAGCGCAGAGCTACCTCTGCTGCTGAGAAAGCTGCCCTGGTTTCGGGTAAGAGTCGACCGAATCTGTCAGAGGTTTTAAAATGTTTGCGCAATGAAGGATGAAACGTTGATAATAGTTAAGTATGCCGAGAAAATGTCGGAGTTTTGTAATCGTAGTGGGAATCAGAAAGGTCGAAATGGATTCAACTTTATCTGGCAAAGATGTTATGCTGACTTAGTCAATGCGATGTCCCAGGAAATCCAGTGAATTAACTCCGAAGGCACACTTGTCAATGTTGATTTCAATATAATACTGTGCGAAACGATCGAAGACAGCACGAAGGTGGGAAAAGTGTTTCTCGTTTGATCGTCTAGCGATCAAAGCATCGTCAATGTAGACGTGCGTGAAAGGGAGTTCACGTAATACTTCGTCCAGGAATCGCTGGAATGTTTGAGCCGCGTTACCGCGTCCAAAGGGAATTCTTGCGAACTCGAAAAGTACGAAAGGTGTTGTATTGGCTGTTTTCGGAATGTCCTCTTCCGCGACCGGGATGTGATAATATACGCGCACTAGGTCTTATTTGGAGAAAATAGTGGCGCCAGCGATATGTGGTATGTGGTACCTGTCCGGGATTGTGCAGTTGTTGAGAGCACGGTAATTACCGCAAGGTCGCCAATCGCCAGGAGACTTTTTCGGTACCATGTGCAGTTGTGTTGCCCAAGAGCTGTTTGAAAGTCAAATTATGCCCAATTGAAGCATATGTTTGAATTCAGCCTTGGCGATTTTGAGTCTGTCTGGATGTAAACGGCGTTGGCGAGCGAAAATCGGAGGGCCACGTGGTATAGTATGTTGTACCACATTGACTTTAAAGCTGAGTGTAATCGGTAGATCGGGAATATCTCTGTTATTTTTTGGTTAAAAAATATTTTGTAGCTATTGATGTTGCTGAAATTTTGTGACATGTTGCAGTTTCCAAAATCTTAGAATTCTGTTTCCCCAAGATTTCTTTGTTTCACTCTTCCGAAGACGTAGACAAGGAATTTGCGGTAGTTCATTGGAATAGGGATTAATGGAAAAATAACGCAGAGTCGCATTCTACGTTATTTCGGAGAAGTGAAGGTGAAATATAATGAATATCGATGTCATTGACGTGGAGCCACATGCTTTTATTTGAATTTGGAACACGAAGAACGCCTCTAAAGACACTTCAAAGTAGGAAAATGCACAAAAACTGGACAAGTAAGTCATGTTTCATCAGGTATATTAGCCATGCTTTACCTTTCGTTGGTGCCGCTGTTGTTAACTTTTCCATGAAATTAGGATGTATGTTGGAATAAAAACGAGGTGACCTGCAGAAAGAGATTGAAAAACACTCCTAGATGGAAATATCACGACATTTTTAACGGCAACTGTGTTGTTCGCCGGTGTTGTGCTTCAAGGCCGGAACGAGTTGAAAACGGCTATTTAGGCGCGAAAAGAGATTTTTCAAATTTTTAATGAATATTAAAATGCATATTACGGGACAAATATTCAGACTTAATCGAGTATTATCGTTGTATTGCAATGAGAAAAATCAGGTATACTTGAAAATTGTCTATATTCGCACTTTGTTAAGAAAAATGTGCCACCAGTTTTGTCAACAAAAGCATAATGTTGGTTTCCTAATCGATTTTGCGCTTTGAAAATGCCTCTATCAGAATTTTCTTGGTGGAATACGTATTCTCATGTTGCACAAACGCTCAATTTTGCGTGGTTATGGATATGTAGCTGAGTTTGCAATTTTCGACAGATTTGCGTTTGGATTGCAGTGCACACGAAATATCATAGTAATTCCTAATGAAAGCTATGCCGCCGAGGTCGTTGGTTAATCATTCACCCGAATTATATGCTCAGCCTGGTTCCCGTGTAGCATTTCCGGTGGAGAAGTTTCTACGTTATCCCCTGGTTGTTTCTACCTACGGTATGGTGTAAACATGGGTAACACGTCCCACTCCGTCATTAACAACGTGAGTACTGTTTTGTTTATTGATTATTGACTATGCTTGAGTGTAGCTTGCCATGCGTACGTAAGTCAGTGCGCAAATTTTGAGAGACAATGGCCAACTTTGATGCTCGTTAGTTATCCGAAGAAAACATTGATTCTCACTCCCACCACTTTAGCTACAACAATTCTATCTTCGTATCATGGAGGCTTATGATTCCGATGACCGTTGGTCTATGTTTTCGCCGGCCGCAAAATTCACTGACGAATGCCAGTATGTTATCTCATTTTTGGTCATAACTGAAGGAGATGACTATAACCTATACCCAACTGCCTAAATACAAGTCTATTCAGATTGCTCCCGTGTTCATCTTATCAACATTGATCATAGCTTATGTTAACTGGACAGAGCAGCCATCATTACGAACGAATACTACATACTTAAGCGTTGAGCGCAGCTGAGGTAAACTGGACGGGGCAGCTATTAGGGTGAACGCCACAGAATTCACACTTGTTTATGTCTGTCATTTAGATATATTTGGAGTGAAAACTTAGTTGATCGGCATCACACCAATAGCTGACTATCCGTACGGGGTCACCGCAGTGTCCACACGGCAACCCTGATCTAGGCTTCTTGGCCCACCTCGGTCGCATACCGCTTGTAGCTGAGCCCATGGGGACGATGTACAAAGGTAAACCGGTCTCAGCACGTTGCACTGTTTTACTGGCAAACGCAACAATGCTGTTGAAGCCAGCCACAGCCATGCGGTTGTTGCAATCATGCAGTTTTTCAAGTACATGACGAAGGGCTTTATACTGACGATCGAAACTGACTGCAGCAAACGGCCAAAGCTGCGGTCCCACTAAACGTCGAATTGGCAAGTTGTAATCAGCCAGCCACTGTACGATCTTCCGGGAAGACGTTAAGCAACGCGTAGCAATGAACCAACGATCCCAAATGGTCAAAACAAGATTGGTTCACAATGTCACGGTACCATTGAACAGATGATCGAAGTTAATAAGTAGGCAACCTCAACAGTTTCGATCGACGAATCGTTTCCGGGAGATAGTTACAATTTGATGCCAAACAGGCTAAAGATGAACTATAAGCACATAATATGACATTCATACCCAACAAAGTTCTTTCGAGCATTCAACAGGTTCAAAGACAACAGGGACAAGCCGAACCCCAAAAATTGATGCACGCACCACTCAAGCGAAGTACAAGAGGCGACAAGTGGCTATTCGCACCACTGTCAATTGACGCGATAAAACAAGACATCTAGGTCAAGGCCAATTAGCGGCCAGAAACAGGGGCGGTAGAATATACAGGGATAAACGTTTTGGGGGAATTGGGTTAGGTCGGATTTTCACACGATTGTGGCTTCGAAATTCGACACAGCCACCGCTTATGGATGGGGACGTGACACTTGTAAGGAGAAATGAAAACTACAAAAGACTACCGTTGGGGTAGAAATGTTTCCGAAACACCGACAGAATGTATATGCATGGAAGCCACATTGTACGATAAAATGTTCAGTCACATGTGCCGTCAACGCTATCCACGACTAAAGTGTCGCCATCATGTTGCCCACGAAGCTGCAATGTTCAAGGTGATTTATACAGGACCGCTTACCTTGCAATCAGTTATTGTTTTGAGAGGGAGTCGTGGAGTCCGTTCCTTCAGATATTTTTGGACAAGATGACTTGCGAACGTGGTCATTCTGTGAAGAATGTTCTTCACGCACCAGTTGACATCCACAACCACACGACGATCGCACCCATAGGCCGTTTGTATTTCGTACTCTCGCATCAGCCACTCCCTGTGAAGTTATATTTTGTGAATAGCGGCGGCTAGGGAGTCTCTTAGGTGCGACCTCTTCCTCAACCGTCGGCTTGCGTTCTCCAGCCTATTATCTGTTCGATTGCCAAAGTGGACACCCTCGCTTTGCGCATGGATGGCCAACTTATGTTTTATGTACGGCCAATTACACGATAGATAATTAAGAAACTTCCTGTCTGTTCGGCCAACGATATACAAATCATGTTTGAACCTACGGTAAACGGTGTAATACTGTAACTTACTCTTCCTCATTGTCTGCCGTAGCCAGTCGGTGGAAGAGAAAACGACTGCGAAAAGAGTTTATCTTATACCAAGTAGGACGGGCAAATTTTGCCCACCTACATGCTTACGTACGGCATCACATACATGAAAACAACACAACAGGATGTCGTAACCGAACACCACGTGTTGCCCTCACTGGCGCAGCCAGCTTATCCATAACAGATGTTTTCATTGCAATTTCATAGCCCATCATTTCCCGAAAAGTTTCGAAATGTCTACGTAGTGAAGCATACTTTTCACTACGAACGTACTCGTGTATCACGGGTCGGCCATGTCCCATACCGTCTGTTACGAGGAACTGATATAAATTCCGGCTTCGAAAGTATGAGTGAGTATACAATGATATACTTGTGCCTGCTTATCCTGTGGGTGGCATCCACATTCACAACATGCGGGAAACGTCGGAACAGTTCAATCTGCGTTCGCTGGGCAAAGCAAGTATGCGTATATCTGTTGCCTTCATCCTCCATGGTGCGCACCACACCTATCGCACCAAATACCGACAGAATCTCATCAAGGTTCTCTAATGTCCCGTGACCACTATTGCATACCGAACTCACTTGACGTTGCAGGCTTTAACTCGCGGCGGATGTTTCCAACGTCGACAGTTGTGATAAACTTCCCGTAAGCATCCGCTACATACTGTTCAACGTCATCAGTTAGTGTATTGTACTGGAACAGACTTCTGCATTCGTTCAATTCACCGACGGTGAGTCTACGATTCTTGGGATAGGAATCATATAGCAGACGACTGATGGGGTGGTTGTGTTCCAACTCGAAAGAGCTCACAGCCAGATACGCATCTTTTCGGACCACATGAAGTCGTGATCTGCAACATATGTCGCGAGAACTGATTTGTTAAAACTAACAACAGTTAACACACTAGACACGTCGTACATCCCTATAAACACTCCTACGCCTCTATTACTTCGTACAACGACTTACGGATTTGCATCAAACGCACTGCCGTCTTCTTTCCGTTGTGGAAACGTTATCATTATGCAGTCGCCCAGTGTTCACAAAATTTCGTAGGACAATCGGTGATCGTGCCATGCGGACTTATATCAGTCGTTTGCAAAAGTCGCGTAAGAAGCTGGCTGGAGTATCAATTCCACTGGATCCCAGTAAATACATCTTGACCTGTTCTTCAGTGCAGTTTAATTCTTTGCATTTGGAAGCCTTAGCTTCCGGTCTGGATTATAAAATACCATTACATGAGTCTTATCGAATTTATATTGAAGCTGAGTTTAAGAACCTCATTGATCAATTTTCAACCAACTACCACTAAAAATCTGGGCTGGCTTGAAACCAAATTCACTGATTTAGCTAGTGGGTTTCTCATGAGTCCGACCAACGACCGGCGTGCTGTCACAAAGCAACACCTGCAATCATTAGGAGAACTTATACCGAAAAATGCTGTAATAATCAAGCCACATAAGGGTTTCGGTGCAGTCATTTTAGACAAAGCAGAAAATGCTCCCAATATTAGAGGACCAAACGAAGTTTCGGCAAATAGAAACAATACACAATATCACCAAAATTGAATGTCGCACAGGAGGGTATCGCCAACTTCCATTACGAGTACGCATATTTGACGACATGACGTACAAACTCCTCAAACCGTGTGAGTAATCGACACCCCAAATCTACGGCCTCTTTAAGAAACACAATTCTGGAGTGCCGCTTAGCCATTTCTGGCGACGACGGGCTAGGTGTTCACACAGGACGAGAAACAAAAACACCCATCTGCATATGGTAATCGTTCTAAAAGGTTCCGGCTGCCACAGGCGATAATGCTCAGCTCCTTTTCGTACCAATGACTATCCCATGACATACCACACTGTCGTATTGGATAGATATTTCTTACCGTGTTTCTCCCGCAGCTAATTTGTCACCCCATTACCGAATAGTGGAGGTGTGAGTAGTATGAGGCGATCGCTCGTCCTCATCATTTGTCCTGAAAAATGCATTTTAATATTTCAGGAAAATTTGAAAAATACCCCTTCGCGCCAAAACAGCCGTTTTCAACTGGTTTCGGCCTTGAAACACCACACCGGCAAACTACACAATTGCCCAAAAAGTTGTTCCAGCTTTGACAGACGGTCCTTATGCAACAAGGAATATGAACCCTCAGCTCCCATAGTAGCTCTCCGTCTGGATAGCATCTAGAGTATTTATGTATTTCTTTCAGTACGATGCGTACGCTCGGTCGTTGACTTCCAGTATGCTATAGACAAGTTGGAAGGTATCGATTAGGAAAATTCCCGGAGCTCTAGTGAGTGCTGCTAGGCTGCTGCTGGCTCTCTTTGCCAGCAGCACAACGTTAGTGCTACGAGAGAGGGCCAATATAACAACGGTATCGAGGTCGATTCCTTCTGGAAACTGGGATAATTTCCCTTGGCCTGCAAACTTTTGACAAGCGATCTTACACCGACAAACGAAATCTTATGCTTTTCGAACCACTCCAATAGAAGCGGTTCCATAGTCCTCAGTACAGTGAATCTCAGGGGCTGTAATTTCTCGGCTTCTATACCATGCAGTAGCTTATTATGCGGATTTCATAGTATCGCTGACCGACCCTCTCCGACACGGGATGTAATGCTATTGACGATTGTCCTGGCACCCTTGGTTGATGGGTTTGAGTAGTAGCTAAACAGCTGGCTTATTGTAATACTCTGAATTATGGACTTCAATATCCATAGAAATCGCATTCTAATTGTAACCTCTACGCAAGTGATATGCAGAAGACCTCGTATTGGTTGCAGTAAGCGGTTCATATTCGTGAGACAGAAAGCCACATTTTTGTATGTACAACAGTATTAAAGAAATCGTAACCACTCATTGACTGATCATATGGACACATACAAAGTCACAACCTAAGCGTTGCTTGGTGCAGTACAGAACAAAGAAATAAGCGAATAACAGAAGGCGTGACATCGAGACTCTCCGTCCAATCCTGATGTAGCATCTTCAGCGCGACAGTTGGATTGGTCTCTTGTTAGAGCTCCTATTGTGTCGGGGTTTGGATAAGCGGTGAACCGAGTAGGTTTTCATCAAAATTGTCCTTGGTTGGTAATAAGGCATATATAGCCCAGTGCAACATAAATGTCTTCAATTTGAAATTCAGTTTCATACCCAGCACTTGGTGGAAACTTATGCTGGTTAACGTCCTGATGCTGTGCTGCTGTGATCTAGATATTGTCGAGATTGCAGTTTCCATCGAGGTGGTGAGTTCAGTGTTGGTCTGAGTGTAGGGACAATCGAACAGAAATGATAAACCTTTTGTTGCTCTGACAGTCAAAACTGTAATCGAACTTCAATTGGTGCGGCAATCAGGGCTTTTGCAGGACTTGTGTCTGAAGATCCTCCCAAAGGGAAAACGGGTATATTGGTACAAATCCTTGTTTTTAAACATTCTCAAAATGCTAAAGTCGACATTTTATGCAAAGTACCTACAGTTGATCGATTTTAAATAAGCAGCGTTATTGAGAAATTTGAAATACATCGAACAAATGCAAAAAGTTCTAGTTTGATGGTAGTAAACTTCCCCACCATGTTCGCGATAACAACCCATTACTGTCATTTGTCCATTTTTTCCAATCTTATAAGTGCGTTGACTGCACTTTTCTGAACAAAATACGTCATCCTACAACCTGAGAGTGCTTAAATTTACAGCGTTTTGAAGATATCGTCGAAATGGGAATATAAGACCGTACAAAGCTGATATTGCATTTCAACATGAATACTAACATACTTGGTGGTAGAACACGTGTGACAGTGTTTCCAGCTTTCTTGTCATTACGATAATTATCCTATTTCTCCTTGTTTACAGGATTTCAGATACAAGGCTGGCGGCGGTTTGATACCCACGCAGCTGCAGTTACAGTCCACGGATAACCACCTTGTTGAACTTCTGATCAATAAATGGCAACCACCTCCGGCGGCATTGCCAAGGTCATCGTGATATCGTCGGAACCCACGTGCCCAATCCCCTAAATCCTTGAGCTTTGTTTCGGTGAGTTAGCGCAGTGTCATACTTTTATTTAAAGAAAAGAGAAAGGGAGAAGACGATGCGTAAATAATCAAGAGAACGAGAAACGATTTGTGTGCAATCTCGTTAATGAAATCTTGATTAGACAATGGAATTTACGTGGCCACGCATATGTACACATTCATCCTCGCACGACCAATAAAATATGTGCAGTCCTTCGGTTGCATATGTTACACTCATAAGTAAATGCGGCAGTTCTACAAAAGTCTAATGGTGAAATAACAAAGGAAGGAACATTATGCTCCCTGCGCGCCAAGAACAGGGTTTGTAAACAGCTTACGTGCATGATTGTTTACCGCTGTTGCAGATGGAAATGGATAAACTGGAGCGGCAGATTCACTCAAGAGTAACGTAATCTACTTAAACTCTCCAATCAATAACTGGTGACGCATAAATTGACTAGTACTGAAGTAGTCTGATGTATATTGTAGCGAAAAGGCGTCCAATAAAGTACAATCTTTATTGTCCAACTCGCTAGTTACCATGCCACTCGAGCGCTAGCGTCTTTGAACCACAATTCCAGTCCACAACACCCCATGGTTTCCGCTCACACGTCGTGTGCACTTCTACCCGGTTTAGGTGTGTGATTTGCGCCTTCTACCCGGGGGTTTTCTGCCTGCTATTCCTCGGCCGTTGATCCGATTTCGTTGAGCGATAGCTTGTCCGATCGCTCGTGCTGTCCTCCGTCTATCAACCGTGAGCTTTGACCGTAATCCACAGCTGGGTCGAAGTATTCCTGAGAGTGTTGAAATAATCACGCCTTCAGTTTGGTCATTCATTCTATTTCGGCTGTCACATCTCGCCCGTTGGTCCGATCCGGTCGAGCAATGACTCATCCGGTCGCCCACGCCGTTCTCCATCCGCTCACCGTGGGTTTTTGAACGCACCTCCCCCTGTGTTGGGGTATTCCGCCGAGAGCTGGAATGCTCGCACTTCCTGCCTGGCAATCCCCCACAATATTACTGAGCAATACGGCGGAAACAGAATTCTACAGCCCTCTCCCCGCACTACCCCATCTGGTAGGACCGACTTTGTAGCAATCGGAATGGACAAATGTGCTCGT
Organism: Paragonimus skrjabini miyazakii; assembly: GCA_014338405.1. Classification (NCBI taxonomy): domain Eukaryota; kingdom Metazoa; phylum Platyhelminthes; class Trematoda; order Plagiorchiida; family Troglotrematidae; genus Paragonimus; species Paragonimus skrjabini miyazakii. The sequence continues at coordinate 2,848 of JTDE01007618.1, read as the reverse complement.
CTTATATTTCTTTTTAAAAATTTTCCGAATGATTCTTACGTCTATATCTCCACACGCCTGCCGAAGATCTCATTTTTGACCTGTTCATCACGATCTTTGGTTCTTTTTTCAGACAGACGACTGGATGTAAAATGTAGTGAAGTGCCAAGGGTAGTGACATTTTATTGGTGCTATCTCAGCTTACGCCTGTAGCGTTTTGTACACTTTTTTTTAATTTCATAATTCTCATTGTTATTCACACTTTCTACTTTCCTCAACTTCACATACACAGCCGACGTTTAAACCAACTTAATCGAACTAATCAATAATCAATAAATACAAATCACACTTCTCGGATCGCGAGCCTTGCGTTCTCTCTGCCTCCAGCGTCGCTTGTAGAATTATCTATCGGTCGTCCAACAAATCTCATCTCTGGTGTTGTCTTTCTTTCTGCTGGTGGTCTGTTCAATCTAACGGACTTCGACTTATCAGTGAGTCGTACCTGTTTTACCGACACACCTTCCGCCTAATTTGTACGTCTACCTTTGAGCCCATCCGTCACCGTAACGACTCTTTGATACTACCATATTTTGGTCATCTTTATCATCTGAATGATTAGGCAACTACAAGATTGGTGAGCCCGCCTATTTTTTGAACAGTTCTCTATCCGTTATTTTAATGCGGACAATGCTTGATGGCACCATGGGCATTGACATTAAGGCCGAACACATTGTTGCTTCAAAATTGCCCGAATGCAGCGCCCGAAATCCTTGACTGTAGTTCCACCAGGTTGAGACCGTCTTTATCATCAGGCGGATAACATCAGAGAAAATAAAATTTTCATACGTGGTACAATTTCCTTTATTTGATGTCGCCGCAGAAGTAGAAGACCTATTGGAATCAGTCCCGCCCAGTTTCCCCTATACCATTCTGAAAGACGCCATCATAAAACGGACTGGAAAATCAGAAGCTAAGCTATTACATGACTTGATAAACTCAGTCGAGCTAGGCGACCGGTCTCCGTCTCAATTGCTACGTTATATGAGAGGCCATTTTATGCTCGCCGCAGTTCGATGACGTCAACTTGAAGCAGTTGTGGGCGAAAAGCTGCCGTCTGCGGTACAACACATTTCGGCCGCCATGGATGAGGATTGCTCAATTGGCGAACTGGCAGCTGTTGCAGACAAAGTATCGGGAACCTTACCCTCACAACCGATGTGCGCCGCAACCATAGCTGTTCCTACGTCCTCCCCATCAGTCTCAAGAATTGATGATGGCCTAAAACTTTTTATAGAGAAGATGTGCCATCGTATGCACAGTATGGCTATGCAGATCAATGAACTGAAAAGGTGTCCACCCGGAAGCCGTACACGACGTAAATCTCGAAGTCCATCAAGGTGGTGTTGGCACCACCAAAACTTCTGCCACAAAGCAAAAAACTGCATCCAACCGTGCGCATTTCGAACCCGCCAAGCGTCAACGTCAAACCAGCAGGCCAACCAGTAGCGGCGACAAATGTCGCTGGCCCACTGGTCTCCTGTTTTTAATCAGAGATCGATCAACCGGTTCTTCATCGATACCGCAGCCGAGCTCAGCGTCATTCCACCACAACCCATTGATCGACTTAAGTCTGGCTGGTACAATTTACAGGCTGGAAATCAAAGTCGCATCAAAACCTACGGGAAACGCTCTCTCACCGTCGATCTTGGTCTCCGGCGATGCTTTCGATGGATATTCCTGCTCGCTGACGTTCAAACGCCACTGATCGGTGCCGACTTCCTGTCAAATTTCAACCTTTCCGTTGATGTCAGGAGGCGTAAGCTAATTGACAACACTACTGCATGCACAGTTAACGGTGTCCAATCGACGATTGCATCAGTCGGCATCCGACCTGCTCTTAAACCAACGCCGTCTTTCGCAGCACCGCTGAAAGAATTTCCTTCATTAACTCGGCCGTGCTCACATACCGAGACGATTAAGCACCATGAATGCTAGTCGTAGACCGTGAGTTTCCGGGCTGTCGTGTTCGGGAAAATTATTTTCCTGAAAAAATCGTTTTATCAGCTTGGTATCGGGTTCAGAAATTGAAGCCGTCAAAATCTGCGTCATGAACTCATATGTCTTTGTTTCAACTGAACATTAATTGAAAACCACCTCATCGTAATTGTTTTTTGAAAATCTTTATGGCTGCTGCGGTTGTTGTGGATTGCGTGTGGCAATATTAACACAAGAATGCGGGGGTTGTTTACAGTTTATTTTTGCATGCTTGTCAATTGTTCGTTATTTTATCATCCGTTGGTTACTTTTTATTTGTAGGAGATGGATTATATTGCGACTTTTAAGGCGATGTTTGAAGATCGCGAAATTCGCGATTTCTCTCAGTTTCAGGGGTGTAATTAGAGGCACATGAACGAGATGGGCGTCATTTACGTTCGTGGGACGAGCCGTACGTCCAAATCAGCTTAGAAGTACGAAAAGGTAAGGTGATATGGTTTCCCGAAAACCGTGCAGATTTATTGTAGATGTACGAAGTAATAGAGGCGTAGGAGTGTTTATAGGGGTGTACGACGTGTCTAGTGTGTTCTGTTGTTAGTTTTAACAAATCAGTTCTCGCGACATATGTTGCAGATCACGACTTCATGTGGCCCGAAAAGATGCGTATCTGGCTGTGAGCTCTTTCGAGTTGGAACGCAACCACCCCATCAGTCGTCTGCTATATGATTCCTATCCCAAGAATCGTAGACTCACCGTCGGTGAATTGAACGAATGCAGAAGTCTGTTCCAGTACAATACACTAACTGATGACGTTGAACAGTATGTAGCGGATGCTTACGGGAAGTTTATCACAACTGTCGACGTTGGAAACATC
>JTDE01007617.1:10847-24663 GCA_014338405.1 Paragonimus skrjabini miyazakii | reverse complement strand
CAAGCATCAGGACGTCAACAGGCTCAGGCCTTCATCAAGTCCTGGATTTGAAATTGAAATTGAAATTGATACCAGCCAAGTTCTGCTATATATCCCGCTACCTCCAGATATAATTGTCTTGTAACGATGCACTTTTTCAAAACCAATAGGACCGTTTTCACTCATCGATTTGAAACTTAAGTTCCTGCTTATTAATAAGCAGGAATTTATTTTAATCTTCCCGATCACTACAGACGTGAACATATGATGCTTTATGCAGCTTAATGCGCTCAGACCACGACCATGTATCTATAGCCTACACCCGTACATGTCACCATCTTGCCTAATGCATTCAGGATTACAACGTTACAATGTTAAGAAATAGGGCAGCGCTGTGAAACTCAACGCCGTTTCGCGGACTGTTTCCACTGAAGTACTCCAACGTACGTACGTTGGCTGAAGTGAAACGTAAACATCGATTTTCGGACACTCCAGATTATTGCCCTGGTATCCAGTCAAGTTCGAAATCACCTGTATCCTCTTAAACAATAGTTCAGAGGATGTCGGTAAAACGTGTTTACATATTTACACTGAACAGAACTATAGTTCTGTTTGTTATATATAACAAACATTAACGGTGAACTGCGCGTTAAAGCATTCGGTCAACTGTAGGCTATTCTATTCCGTTGAAGCTTTTATAACATGACGGCTAACGGACAAAATGCATCGCGCCTCCTACCGGAAGTATTGGGATCCTCGAGGAGATATGACCAAAGTAAACTGCTTCCCGTTCTGGTGCACAACGCACTAAGTTGCTACTCATAAATAGGCGAGAAGTCAAACGTAATATGATCATGCCTTTGGGAGTGAAAACTGAATATTTATTAGGCGGAATGTATAAATGTTTTCGTATAACTTTGTAAACATGACCGACACAGAATAAAAACTAAAGATGAACTGGATCATGTTGATCGGCGAGCAAACTGGAATCACGCTGCTCCCAAATTAACACCACACATTGACATGCCACGCGAACAAACAGACGGATGACATAAACCATGCGGAGTTTCCTAATAAATTAGGTTGAGTATATTTACCAAGAGTTTCGAAACTATTTTACAAATCATACCGCTGGTGATGGGCTAGTGAGATCTATGGAGTGCCACGCAGCTCCCTTGGAATGATACTGTGACAACGACCCTCCGGTTCCAGTGAGGACACCTGAAGGTGGCCCCATGGAGCCAATTACTGTTGACTCAATCTGATTCGTACCATGCCAGCTGACATTCTGTCGACCATTACTAGAGAGGCAGTTCTTAAGCGCCAGAGGAAAATCTGAAGAGAAAAGTTCTAGTGATGGATGAAAACGGCCCAACAAGACAACCAAATAAATAGACGAATAGTCAGTGGATTATCAAACTAAACGGATCGAATCTCCAAGGCATCAAAAGCCTACTGAGATAAACTACAATGAATGAGGTGAAGTTGCCTTCGTTGGGGGGGACTAATACGAGCATGTGTGCTATGCCATATTACACTTGACCAAGGTAGAGAACAAACTTCGGATGAAAACACACTGTTTTCATGGAGCGCTCGACAAGCTCTCTTCTGAAAGTGTAACGTGGATACAGTTCATAAACACCGCTTCCCCATATACAGTATTGAACTGTAACGTTTATCTACAGGAACCACCATAATGTGGCAACGATTTTGTTATCAGAACCAAATTATCGCGCGCGAACGCTCAAATATATCCGCCTATGGAATTGTTGCAACCTTCCGTCCACGTAAGCGGAAGGATTCTATAAACCACATTTGGACAATCGATATTCAACTGCCGACAACAGTACACCCGTAGACATATAAAAAGTATCAGGGTGAAATTTGCGTCCATAAGCCGAAGTAGCATTCACATAATTAACCAAAGAATATGTAAACATCTCTAATTTAGATGGAATTCCGTTGTGCACACTAACGGAAAGAGTCATCAACTAAAGTATATCGATACTGGTTAGACCGAATGTTTTAACTGACAGGTTACATGTGCACACGCCAGTCCGCGTGACATGTCCAACTTGCTCAATGAGGCTTTGATTGAAGACAGAGATGTAAAGCCGGAGGACAACAACTCAGACTAGAATGATAAATTGTGAATGACTGAAAATTGGACAAAGATTAAATGTGGAAGAAAATCCTTATTCGATGATGAACTACTCCGCGTTCGTGCATGTGTTTATCACGTGCACTAGCGCTGCGCAAGGGTTCACTTCCTAAACAGGGAGAACCAGGAGTTGAAATACACTTCCACTTGAGTGCCACTGACTATATGAATGATAAATAAACGTTTGTTGTTTGAGAAGAGGTAACAGTAGAAACGGTTTCACAACTAATTCGCATACAATAAGTGGCATTCAGTTGCAATACAAATAGATGCAGAATTGAACGTTTGAAGATAGTGGTGTGTTGAAGTAGATAACTGTTTGTTCGTGAGGGAATGCAGTAGGGTGCGAACAAAAAACATGATATTACACCTTCAATCTAACCATCAGTTTACTATAGTGATGTGCCTGTAACGACGTAGTCTCTCTCTCCCTCTCTGTATGTATAGTTATATATGATATGTGCTGACCACGAAAGTACCAAACGTGCTACAGTCTCTGAAGTAACAAGAAGCGGTGTACAAGGTGAAAGAAGAGAAAACTGTCGAGGCATAATGAAAAAAAAATTACTGAGTTACACCTTAATATTCTTAACGCCAGCTCCATAGACTCTTCTTTGCCGTGTCATACAGCGCTCTCAACCTAAAAGGCTCATTTTCCTTTTAACCTCAACCCAGAAGCCGGGAGCGTCCTCCTCAAACAAACTTCATAATGAGTGCCTTCATACCCAAACCCAATTCCTGTGGCGACCACCAGGCTGCCGCTTCTAGCCTAACCGACTACCTGCAAACAAAGCACGGGTTAGCAGGTGGTGAGCAGACAGTTTGTTCAAGCCGATGAAGCCATTGAGACGAAATCAGTATGCTCACATGTCGACAGAATTGATCCATTCCGACAACACGTCGGTGAACTTCATCAATTTTGATACGGTGTTCCCACCACACACCGCCAGTGCTTCGGAGATATCGGTGATCAGAAACGGATAGTTTGTGAACATTCGTCGCGCGGATGGACAGGATTTTGAAGTCGTACAGTAAAACATTTCTTGCTGTTGTCATCGCCAACATCATAACAGTCATGAGGTTGACCAGAACGTATTGTGGCCCAGGCCGTCGCTCACTTCAGCAATGGCGTTGAATATCTTAGAAGAAGAAACGTTGCTGAGAGGGTTACTAATTAATAAAAGAAGAGTAAGCGCAAGAAGTAGAAATAGTACGGGTGCAGATACACCATTGACTGCGGCACACCGTCATCTCGGATAGTGTCTCTGGGCAACGATTTGAATGATCATGAATACATGAACCAGGTAGGCGACACCTACCCAGTTTACACATTGGAACAGTCAGGGCCTTCAAATTTCGTGACCAAGTTGTTTGGCCACCAATCAACTAGTAAGGGTCTCAATACAGTAAACATTCAGCTGGCATGCGGAATATGTAACCCAACCGTCGCAGGCTGTGCAACTTTATTAGATGACCAATTGATCGCGTCGTGGAACGGCCGTATTGCTCACGCTACAAGTCCACTTGGTGCATCCTAATTGGCGGAGACAACGATGGTCAACCAGCAAGTTTGTCAACATCTTCGTTGCTAGAGATTACTTTTCTGTACCATAAAACAAAACAAAACGCACCTTTCAGCTGCAACCGAACTTTCGGACGCCGTAGATGACGTAGTTCGGAAAAGCAATCCATGCTTTTTTTTAGTTGTTTATGTTTTATGTGCAATATTGTAAGGTGAAGGGAGGATGCCATTTAGGTATGTGAAATGCCTGCATTAAGAAACGTAGAAATGGGAATGCCCCAGTGTTTAAACAGTACTTTGCACTTTGAAAATGCGAAGCGCATTCCACACAAACCAGCTGAGTCACTCACCTTGTTCAGCATAGTCTGCATGTCTTCAACAGAAAGACTAAGTGACTAAGTCATCCGCCTATTCCGGATCGAGCAATCTAGCACCAGGTAGAGGCCAAACATCAAGCTCACCGGATTCCTCAAGCGTACCTTCTGGAATGTCGCTCATGACGAAATTGAACAGGACTCGAGAGATCGGACACCTTTGACGAATACCACAGGAAATGATGAACGCCCAAGACAGTTGTCTATAAACCTTCACTCTGCTGGAAAAATGGACGTACAGTGATCTAAACAGATCCATTTATTTTCCTGGATCTCCCTCTCAAAGAGGGTAGTTCCGGGATACTTTACGTACAACCGAACCGAAAACAGCCTTTAAGCTGAAAAGACCAAGACCGTCGACTGTCTGTAACAGTGCCGATGTTCCAGAATTCGTCGCTGGGCAAAAATGTGATCAACTCCATCTTGACTAGATCGGAATAGTTTCTGTCCAATTTCCTCTGGACCTAGTGAACAAACGTAAAGTGGGATCATTAATTAACTAGGAGACAACGAGCATAAGACTGATGCATTTTTGGTTGTCACACAGCCTTAGGGTTCTATTGCGAACGGGAATTATTGTTGATAGGCACCAACCACGAGGTACCTGTTCATATTCCTAAGTCGTCTGGGACAGTGTTGTCAGTTTTGTTATTAACCTCTCTCCACTATCCATGTAAAGAGAAGGAGAGAGGGAGTCTAGTCCAGAAGCCTTGTTACTGTTGAAGTACTCAAGCACCAAGGCCACTTTTGCTTACGACGGAGGGTCGTCTGTAATGCAATATTTGACCATTCATATCCTGTAGTGTACATAGTCTGGTTGGGCCAGTTGAACTGTTTTTCAAAATATTCAACTCACCTATCAAGTTGGCCCGTTTGGTTAGTGTTAAGTGAACCACCTTTTTCACATTTGGTCTCAATTACACGAACTCGATGGTCAGTACAACCACGGATCAGAGATTGAAGCTTTCTACTATTCCTCCTTCAAAGGACTCGTTCCATCTCTTCCGGCCGTGATGTTCACGGTGTTTACGCAATGCTTTTGATCAGTTTGTGCTTACGTTTTCCACGGTCGTCATATTCAGAATCAGGTGGAATCGAGCGACGTGTATTCTTACGTTTCACAGACGTGACATAAATCTAGTTCTGTCGCAACTGAACAGCTCTTTTGGAACATACTTCTTAACAACAAGCTTTCATGGATGATCCGATTTGTTCCCAGTTTTTACTACGTTTTCCCACCTAGGTTGAAGTAGGCAATTTATTCATCAGTTTTTCCTGGTGGTCGTTCTTGACACTCCACTCATTCGAATTCCAGTTAGTTATTTTGAATTTGCAAGTTTACGACCGGCGGCCAAATGAAAAAAAGGTGGTTGCTTCAAAAACACGACAGTCTTTAACAGAGCGGGGCCACCTGTGATTGACTGTGGTTTGATCCATGTGTGTCCACGACTGAGAAGCACAAGGTGGTCCCCATGTAACATAGTGCCTCTTCCCGTGTAAGAATGCGGTGCTTGAGATACGGAGACCGTGGGGTGCACACAGCTACGACAATGTATCGTTGTTGTCAGTGCGTTGGGCCTGGTTACCTAACATACCTCCCAGACGCTTCGCCTCTTGAGAAAGACGACCGATTTGAGCATTAAAATCGTTGGCTAGCATGATGATGTCTGAATATTTAGTCTGGTTCAGTAGGTCACCCAGGGCGTCGTAGAAGGTATATTTGGTAACATTCGAACCGCTATCCGTTGAGGCGTACGGCGATATAATGAATATACAACGCTTTTCCGATTCGCGGTGACAGACATTAACCAATGTGTCGGGTCTGGCTTTGCATAAACAACTGCTGACTGGGATCCAGCCGAGGAAACATTGCTGTGCTGTGGAACTCAGTCCGATTCCCACTCCAGTGGTTGCAAGACTTCCAGTACTTCCCGATCGTTTGTCTTGCGGAAAGAGGTCAACTAGAATGACCCGACCCAAGATTTACTACTCAAAAATCCGACCTGGTAGACAACATGCTGAAAGGTTTTTTGGGAGACCTTGCAGGAACCAACGACTCAGCACTCTGATTCAGTCGGCAGTGAAGTGCTTACCTAATCCGAGGACGCAGTGAATAAGGCTGATGTTTGATTTCGAGCGCTTTTACGCGGGGTAAATATATTCGGAGCTACATCAAGCTTTTGGATTATACCGGCCGTTCTTCGACCGTATTAGGTAGTACGCCGTTCGCCAGCCGTTTGGCGATCAGAATGCTTTTCTCTGTCAGTACCTTTTCTAACCTCTTTCTTTCAGATACGGAAGACAGTGGTATCGCAACTGTAAGCATAATTCTGATGTGTGGTCGTAGGATCGTGCCTCACTACCTAAGCATTCCCACGCGGTTAGTAGTACGACATACAGTTCTATAAGTGTACATGCTTTTCGTTTGATTGTCCAGCTTTGACCTGTTTGTCAAGATTTTGTTTGGAAGAACCGAAGTCCTAGTCAGCATAGCTCGCCCGATCAGAACAGCACACAAGTCTAACCACTACGTCAGGGGCCACAATGTACATGAAATTTATATCTAGGCTCTAGGCTGTCGACACCTTAGGAGAAGACAATCGGAATGGAATTAAGCATCCTACTTTCCGGCCTGGCGACAACAGGGTGTTGGCCACTGGATCCGATTGGTAGCCAAATCTTCAGTCCATTCTAAGCAGAGCCCGGATGAATCAAAAGGCTTTCGACAGGAAAATCAAATGGTACCTGGCTACTGTTTTCATCATCGGCTCAGACTACGAGGCCTCAATGAGACAATATTTAAACAAGACAAACGGCTGGTTCAAAATATCCGGCTGAACAATGCATATTGGCCAACGCGTTCAGGTTCGCTCACAACATCAGTTGCATATGCTGGGCTTTTTGATCACCAGTATTGTGCAAGCGTCACGCAGATGACTTCCAAGAAGTGAGTACGCAAAAGCAAGTGAGCACCGAGTCGAAAGCAAAAGCCGTGCACTTGTAATGTGGATTCCTCGTCAGCTGACCAGTATCAACTGTTACCGTTCACTTCTGGGACCAGCAGTAGAGTGGCAATGTGAAAACGAGATAGGCAATCTACGATACATTAAGAAAGTCAACGGAAGCAGACGGTTGAGACGGTCGAATTGAGAGGTAACCGTTTCTGCACTATCTGTCAGCCCGATACTTGAACGTGTGGTCAGCTGGTGCATATGCGAATAGAAGTTTAAAGCTGTTGGAATGACGGCATAGTGGTCTGAACATCACACAGCATAAAGCTGTTGGTGGTATCAAATAAGTCTTTAAGGAAGAGAACGGAAGAGTGAATCGAATAGGCAACAAACATCTGTTTGGAATAAATGGATGAATGAAATGAACAGATTATGGGTTCATTCATTCTCTGCACAAAACTGTGATAGACAGATAAATGGAAATGAGTCCGAATCATCTGTCTTTCGCTTGAGTACCTTTTTTAATTGTTACATCATCCTCCGCCTGTCCCCTCGTTATCATCTCCGGGTTAAATCTTTCTCTTCACTTTGCAACGCTGATTGTTGATAAATAATTTCGGGGTTCTTCTACACAATCTTTCGATCCCTTGTTATTTTACATTCTAGCTACCCGATGTTTGTCTCTGTCCTTTCAAAACCTGGATGCGATTGTGGTCACAACCACGGCAACACTTAGTTTATCCGGTTGGTCCATTGAGCCGGAGACACGTATTTTGTTACAGGCACACCATCGCATTAGACTTAGAAACAGCGGCCACGTTGAAAACTGAAGACACTGGCATTTTGCTCTCGCCTTTGTGCATTTTTTTTAATGAAGAAACTATTCTCCAATTTACCAATTCATCATCTTGTGCTATTTATTTTTACGCCTACTGGTTTCGTTTCGTTTGGATGCCACTTATTGTATGCGAATTAGTTGTGAAACCGTTTCTACTGTTACCTCTTCTCAAACAACAAACGTTTATTTATCATTCATATAGTCAGTGGCACTCAAGTGGAAGTGTATTTCAACTCCTGGTTCTCCCTGTTTAGGAAGTGAACCCTTGCGCAGCGCTAGTGCACGTGATAAACACATGCACGAACGCGGAGTAGTTCATCATCGAATAAGGATTTTCTTCCACATTTAATCTTTGTCCAATTTTCAGTCATTCACAATTTATCATTCTAGTCTGAGTTGTTGTCCTCCGGCTTTACATCTCTGTCTTCAATCAAAGCCTCATTGAGCAAGTTGGACATGTCACGCGGACTGGCGTGTGCACATGTAACCTGTCAGTTAAAACATTCGGTCTAACCAGTATCGATATACTTTAGTTGATGACTCTTTCCGTTAGTGTGCACAACGGAATTCCATCTAAATTAGAGATGTTTACATATTCTTTGGTTAATTATGTGAATGCTACTTCGGCTTATGGACACAAATTTCACCCTGATACTTTTTATATGTCTACGGGTGTATTGTTGTCGGCAGTTGAATATCGATTGTCGGAATGCTGTTTGTGAGTTTACCTCGCTCATACAGATGAAATTTACGGTCATTTCTTCATTGAGGAATCTGTGTGTACTACACTTGTCTTCCCCGCCCAACTGTAACACTAACATGCTCACTGTGATTAGTTCGGCGTTGTGTGCATCATTGATATTGGTATGTATCATGCAAGAATTTGTGGAGCAGCAAATGTGATGCCGTAGACCGTTTGTCTAACACAAATTCGTGGATATAAATCCAACATATACCATATTACTTATACGTAGCTATGGATTTTGGTTTTCACAATTTTCACGTCACACAATTGATTGCCGGTTTTGCCTTCCAGTAGAATTTTCAGGTAACTCCTTTCATAAAAAGCATTATACTCGAATGTTTTCTTCTGAGGGTGTTGTCTACATGCCGTTACGTTTGACTGTTTACTTGTGACAATTCCTTCATTTCTGATGTGAGGTCACTATCACAATGGTCAACGCAGTTGCCTCACATGGGTATGGTCGGAGTTTAACTCCCCGTCCTACAATCCAAGTACTCTAGCCATAATGAAACTCGAGTACAGTACATTCCTTCGAAACAGGCTTGCTGTATAATTGATAGTACTTGAGAGGCTGCGGTCATTTGTGAGTCACGTTCGTTTTATGTAGTAATTCTGTAAGAAGACACCACTAGTTACCATTCTTAGCCATATTCCGTACTACCTCAAACCTGAGATGTCCTGTATTCTTTTATAAGGGACAGAGAACTTACGCGGAGTTTTTGCAGGGGACCCACAGGTTCACCTGTTTTATCCCTCGATGCCAAATCATTGTCTGACTGACATTGACTTTTCCCATAGACTATGGATTTTTCAAATGAGGTCCAGCAGGTTGAGCTCCCAACTGTCATAATAAACGTAGAACCCAGCCGACGAAATCATCAATCAGAAATAGCCTTGTTTTTCTGAGATGTTCAGATCGCTGTTTGTGAAAGTTTGTTGTCTGACAAACTTACTGCTCAATTGGCTAATCTACTATGTGCGAGCCATCGTGCACTTGATAATCATACCTGATCACCTTAAGTAATTTCTTATTTGCGATTCATTTGTACATAGTTTCAACTGTCCTAATTCTTATTTTCTCTTTGCTTCACTACAGATGCTAATATTCCCCACGATTCGCTAATATTTGAGCGTCGACATGTTTACAGTAGACTACCAACAACGGTTAGCTGACCACGGGAAAGTCTTGGTGCTGGTCAAGAACTTTGAGCCGGCATGTAAAACTGAATTATTCCACCAAACTTTTCTTTCCATCGCTTCGCACCATGCTCTGATCTATCCAAAACAATCGGGTAAGTTTCAACTTTTAATTAAAAAACATGCACATCATTTGTCATAGTTTTCCAATATGGCAACACATCAGTGCTGCGCGATCCCGCAATCCCCAGATAACGGCTTTATAGTTCAACTCATATTATGGACAGGGATGGACCCTTATCAATAAAACCCCTATATATATAGACTCAGTCAACCAACAACAACTCGTTCAGATTATACATATAAACAGCTCGGCTAATAGCTAGAATAAGTTGGCGGTTACAAGACAACTCCCTTTTGACTTTCGCTGCTCCGTTTCGTGTTATCTCTAATACTCTAATGACTCAGCCAAACACCGATGGCAGTTGTGCCGCTGAACTCGTTAAGACAACATTCTTCTTGACGGTTCCGGACACAGACTGTCCGATTCACGGATGTCCCTACGCTAAAGCCGAAAAAAGTCTATTGTGGTCAACCTATTGGTAATTTGCGTTATTTATTTGCATCGGGTGATCCTTTCTCCAGCACCCACCTTACTGCAGTCGGCTGCGGTGTCACCAAGGCATGCTGCTGAGAGTGCTGATGATTTAGAAAGCTGCTGAATGTGTTCGGGTTTCGGGAACTTTGTTGACTGATCTGCAAGACAAAGTAGAGAGATATGGACACTAACCTATCTTCGTCTATTCACCTTGGCGGATTTAGACGGTTGGGTAACATAGGTTTTCTTCTAGACCACTGCCGATTTAGTATGCATGTTGCAGTATTATAGTGTTTTTCTTTTGGCAAGGATGTTAATAGGACACGTTGACAGGAATGAACGATTATTGTTCTCAGTTGAATTCTATACTATGAGGTGAAGGCTGGACGGCAGTGGGCTGAAGCTAAGGCTGTTTTTGTTTAGTATGGAGTCACATCTAATCCAGTCGTTTGTCGATGCAGTTGACACAGTTCAAAACAGTAGATTCTCAAGATGCACACGCCCACACTTGACCGAATCGAACTTGATGCGGTGAATGTGAAAAAATAATTTAAAAAAAACTGATAGAATGGATATGCGCTCATAATTAATACTGGCGCCTTATCATAATTGGTTGTCATTTTAAGTACTTTCCGTTACAGAAGTCTTCTGAAGAGTGGTTGATTTCTTCTGTAGACCAAGACAAACCACTGACAGACACGTGCGTTTGGGATAGCTTGGTACAGAGTGACGAAATGGGAGCTCTTTGCTCAGTACGTATGCCCCTTTCCTACAAGGGTTTAATTTTCTCTCTATTACACGCTACAGATCAAACATGATATTGGCTGACGTTAGTCACCGTAGCAATATGATGCGGGACTCGCCGCATTTGCCCATTCAAGTCGTCTTCAGTCGATCACCGCGGGAATGAAACGTCTTCTTGTACGGAACCATAGAACACACCGTAGTTGGACCAACGCAATTGTAAACGCCTCACATTTGCTTACAAGTGTCTATCACTGATAGGAAGCCGTCCTACGGATAATGTTGTTTGACTTGGCTTTTCGCTCTGCGCTTAATGCATGAACATACTGGGTTTAATCTAGAAACGAACCGTGCCATTTTCGTTTGTTAAGAATTGGGCTAAGTTCAGTCCCCAAAGAGTGTGTATGACTATGAGAGATTTCTCTTTGAGGAAGTTAACTAATTCAACGAAATCACGCACTTCCTCAACCTGTTTATTGAATTGCAGTGTTTCTTTTTAAGAAGAAGCCCTTCATAACTATGATGGTTTGCAACTCACAGTGAACAGCTCCTTTGCATAAACTTCTTTATGACAGGTGTGATTTGCGAAGACTTTGTTCACCTCGTACAATCGATAATTTATACTACACTGTTATAGTGTCTTTCAATGACCAGCGTATACCACGAACAATAATCAACGAAACGCTCATCCACACACGTTGACAGCAGGTACGTATAGTTTGTAGATAGTTCCAGAATGTGTTCGTATCCTATCACTTCCACTAGTGTGTTTTTCAGCAGTGACATTTCTTACCATACTGTTAGGAGACGAATTCATCAAAACAATCTAATCAGGTTATCGGTGACGGCTGACGAAATCAATCACCAGCATAGCACGGGTGTGCAAGTCGAGCCAACTAGGAGGAGCCGTGGAAGTGAGCGTGGGTGTCGCGCTAGCCCGAGGAATCAATCAGAGCGCAACGGCTATGGAATTAGCCCTACTTGACCATTTGGTCGTGAAGTGGCCTAAACAAGCGGACAGTGGCTGAACGAGTAAATGGCCATAGTTGACCACTATTTCACGCTATATATTTACAGGCATTTCATTCATTTATCGAACTGGAATTCGGCAATATAGTGTGTTTCCCGCAGTCGTGTTCTTCCTGACTCCGCGCAAGTAGACTGGGTGAAACTGCGTAGCAGGAATCCAGGTATAGCAGTCAAACCGTAATAGAACGTTGAGCAAAGGAAAGGCGCGTTATATCATATACATTGTTTGAAAGATGGAAAATATGTTAACATATTTCTTTATATATTGCAGCAGCACCGTTAGATTCAGTCATCGTGTGGGATTCCAGTGCACGGCATTTCCTTCTACTTTTTGTGGTGGTTCACTGCGTCATCCTGGACGACAGTTTGTTTCTTTTGTATGGCAGGGAAGGCAACATACGATTGTCTTTATTTTCATTTTTTCCACATACTTTCGATTAAGGCATTTGAATAGCCGTTCGGTTATAAAGTATTGATAATATTCCTTTATTGATTTTGATTAGCTGTTCAGCCTCTTTTCTAATGAACCGAAATCGATTAATCATTTGTAGTTAACTTATGTATTAACAATCATGTACCAGAAGTGGTTGGCAGGAGAGTCTGCAAGCAGTTCCAGTGAACGACAATGAGGTGGTACACAAGTGTTTTGATCTTGATAGGTCGCATCAGCACCGCGATAGCACTGGACTTAAATAAGTGGCAGAATAGTTGTCCGGACACTTATCCAGTAAACCACAATGCAACATATGTTTCATCAGAGTGGAGATATTTGAACCGATGCACCTTTACCCTTATAACCTGAAAGTATAAGCTATTGGCGGTTGACCTGCAAACTAGCAATTGTCCACCGTGTTCTTGTGAGTACAGACTGTGTGCGAACAAATTGGAGCGGCTGATGGTTTTTGGGTGTTTCATTTACTAAGCCATCTATTTTGTCAGAGCCAATCGTATGGGTCTGGTTGATCGAGTGAACGTTATTTTGCCTCACCTCCGTGTAGGAGATCAGTGCGCCACGGAGACTGTTTGGTCGCTTATTGTGAGTGTTTCGCATCTCACGCGAACTTCAAATAGTGAGTGAACAAAAAACTGCATAGTGTCTTTTTGAGTTACACAATAAAAAAACAGCAGACGGATCACTGTTGTACATTCCGTCGTGCAACGAACTTCCTGAAGATGGGCAAAGGATTTACTAATGTCATAATTAGGTTGAGATCACAGAAGAACTGCACGCATCGTTGCAAGAAGGTTAGATTGCGTGTGGATGTTGTTACAGGACTGCATAAATCTTGTACTTGGTATGGGATGCCGTAGGCTTATATCACATTGTCCATGATATAATGCATAGAGTTTTCAATACATCCGCTCATAACCCATGTATACTACTGGTGACGGTTAAGAAAGGACGGCTGATTTGAGTGTTGTACTCCTTACAGCAAATCCTGATGGACATTTCAATAAACTGAACAAAATTTGCCAGTACAGATCGAGAGTGTATCTCAATATAATCGAATATCTCACAGGCCTCAGCCAATCTGTGCTACTCTTAGTTGAATGGTGTATGCTGTAAACGGTCGAAAATATACGTTGGGTCGATCATGGAATAGGAGTTGAATTCGAATTTTCCTTCTTGTGCTAAAGGGAACGGAAATCCTTGGTCCCGAGAATAACGTGACTTTCCCCACTTATTGCTCCCAATTCAAGTGCAAGATTTATGCAAAAGCCACTTTGTACCGCTCCA
>JTDE01007616.1:17810-31288 GCA_014338405.1 Paragonimus skrjabini miyazakii | reverse complement strand
GTGAAGTTGATGAAAGTGGAAAGTGTGTATAACAATCAGAATTTTGAAATAGAAAATAGTGTGCAAAACGTTACAATGTGAAACGCCGCATAATGAAGCACTCTCAGGTGTGAGGATGACGTATTTCATCTTGAAAAAGACAATTGTCGCAGTTAAAATGCTTGAAAATATGAGCTAACGTCAACAACGGGTTGTTTTCGTGAAAATGGTGGAAAGATTTTCTCTCACCAAGTTAAAACTTTTGGGACTTATTCGATGTATTCCGATTTTTCCATTAACGCCGCTTATTTACAATTGATGTACTGTAAGTACTTTGCCTGAAATTCCGATTTTAAAATTTCATAAAGCATTTAAAAATCGAGGATTCGTGCCGAAAGGACCGTTTTGTCTTTTGAACGACCTTCAAGGCGAATTCCGTGAAACTGATAACTGCCGAAGCTTTTGCTCAAAGATGCTTAGATAATAAATGGTAATACTAGTGTGCATTGGGTGAGACTCGAATGTTAGCCAGAAGGGATTTGCAGACATAATAAACAACACCGCCATCTCTGCTCATTTTTCTATCATTTCGAAAGAGCAGCGTGCTTGTTATATAAAGCTCGGGATCGTTATGATTGTGTGTGAGCCATGATTCAGTAATTCCGAAAATAAATGAGTCACTCGCGAGGCAAGGCGCAGTGGGTTCACCAAGTTTGCTAATCACACATTGGACGCTCGCATGAGCAGATTTGACAGAATTTACTCTAAATGAGTGGAGGTTGCCGGAGTTGGTAATGGACTTGATTTTTCGGGAGACTCTGGGCCCATCAGAAGGGTTATCGCCGACTCCAACTGAGCGGCCAGTAGGCGTTATTTGAGACTTTAGGTAAACTAAGTGAATGAATAAACGCGCAGATCATGCTAGGTAGTCAATTCGCTACTTCTCATGATCATCTTCGGAACGATCGGGGAGAAAGGTTATACCTCCTGGAAATCGGTAGCACTTGTGACGAAAACGCTCCAGTATATATGCAGCTCTCACGGGGGCAATAACGGTAATTCTCGAAAGCCGTGGTAAGGAATCAGTTGGGGTCAGCCAGAGCGCGGAATGCGCATTATGTTCTGCAGAGGCACAGTTTCTAGCTTTATGGCAGGTGCAAGAAATTTCTATTGATTAACATCGTGCACGATCTTGTCCCCACATATATCAGGCACATTTCTGTTAACCACATTGAGGTAACGGCCGGCAGCGACCAAAATTTTCGTGGATGGGTTTCTCCGTTGCATCTCGTTCTAACGTATTTGTCACGATAAATTGGGGCACCGCCAAAGGGACGCAGTTCAAAGGCTGCTAGGAGAACCTCCTCAGTTTCCGAGAAACTTGTTAGAGGAACCCGTAGCAACCTCGGTTTGTTTACATGAGGTGAGTCATGCTTCCTCGCGGTACCGGTAATGGAAATAGAACATTGAGGTTTGACTTGCATTTGAACGCAGACAGTGAGCCAAAGTTCGCGGTCACGCTCGTCACCTGGCTGGAGGCACTCCGGAAGGTCCAGCACTATAACGGAGTTTGATCGAGCAGCATAGTATTTAGTTTTTACAACAGGTATGCCAGTGCCTGTTGAACGTGACGATTCCTGTGCACCGGCCACAGTTCCACGTGGAAGATGTCGGCATTGTTTACGTTGATGGTTTGGAAATGGTCCCGAGGTACGATGAGGTGGGGTTGCATGAGCCCCTGGAAACCGTGCAGATATCATACCGTTGTAGGAGGTACAAAGGCGAAGGAGTGCATGCAGCGGTGTTCGACGTCTCTGGTTGGTTAACTGTTGTTAGGTTTAACAGTTCGATTCTCACGACACGTGTTGCAGCTCACGATTTTACATGGTCCAGCGAAGTGCCTTTCTGGTTGTGAGCCCTTTCTAATTAGATCAAAACCACCCCTTCAATCATCTCCAACATCAGTTCCGTCCGACAAATCTAGGACTCACCGGCAGTGAATTGAACTAATGCAGGAGCATGTTTCAACACAATAAATCAAGTGCTGACACTGAACAATATGTAGCGGATGTTTACGGGAAGGTCATCACAACCACTGACATTGGAAACATTCTCTGAAAGTTAAACCTGCAAGTGGATTTGTTATGTACGAATACAAACGGAACACTGGAGAACCTCGATGAAGTGCTGTCCGTGATTGATGCGACATGTGCGGTGCGCACCATACAGAAAGAAGGCAACAGAATACGCATATCTGCTTTGCCCAGCGCAAGCGAATAAAACTATCACGACGTTTTCCGCATGCTGTGAATGTGGATGCCACTTACGCGACAAACAGGGATAAGTACGTTATCAAACATAGTCCCATGCATTGGACACTGGATGTTATATCGGTTCCTGGTAACAGATGGCCTGGGACACGACCGACGCGTGATGTACGGATACGTTCGTAATAAGAAGTATGCTTCACTACGTAGACTGTTGGAAATCTTCCTTGAACTGACGGGCAAGCACGTTGTGAAGGATACGTTTGTCATAGAGAAGATGGCTGTACAGATGGGGGCAGCCCGTGCAGTGTTCTGCTGCGACATCATATTATGTTACTTCCAAGAACATGACGCCGTTAGTTAGCATGTGAGTGGATGAAATTCTTTCTTTATATTCGTTCAAAGATGAGCTGCTTTCGCAGTCGCTATCTCCTCCACCGAATGGCTACGTTGAACAATGAGGAAGAGTTAGTTGCACCCTTACATTGTATACTGAAAGCGTAAACGTGACGCGAATATAATCCGCTGAACCAACGGAAGTTTCTAAATTATTTATGATGTCACTGGCTGTAGATCAAGTCTAAGTGGGCCGCCAATTCGCAAAGCGATGGTGTTCACTTCGGCAATCGCAGGAATAATAGACTGGAGAATGTAAACGGACGATCGAAGAAAAGGGCAAACCCAAGAGACTTCCCGGCCGTTTCCATTCAGAAGATATGGATCCACAGTGGATGACTGATGCCAGAGTTCGAAATGCGACTGACCGACGGATGTGGCCAACGTGAATTTGTCGATATTGACTGGTACGTCAAGAACATCCTTCACAGAATGACCACGTTCGCAAGTCGTCGTATCCAGAATCACCAGAACGGATGGACCTCACGACTCCATTTCAAAACAGTATTTGAGTGCACCAGGGAGTGTAATTTCTACTGTTCAGTGTGGCTTCCTTGCATATATATCCTGTCAGTGTTTCCCGAACATTTCTACCCCTATGGAGAGGCTTTTTGTAGTTTACATTTCCGTTTACAAAAGTCGCGTACCCATTCATAAGCGGTGACTGTTGGGTACAGCATGCCAATTCGGAGTTTGGTGGACCCACAGCTTCGATCTCTTGCTGCAGCTAACTTCAACCGTCACTATGAAGCCCTGCAAAATATGCTTGAAAAACTGCAAGACTGCAGCAGCCGCACGGCGGTGACCAGTTTTGACATCATTGTGTTTGCCAGCAGAATAGTGGAACGCGCTAAGACTAGCTTACCTTTGTGCGACTTCCTCATCGGCGCATCTTGAAGTAGTAAGCAACCGAGACGGGTGGAGAATCCTGAAGCAGGATTGCCGTGTAGATACTGCGGTGATCCGGTACAGATGGACAACTATCGCTGTGATGCCGATCAGCTGATTTTACACTCTGAATATATCCAAATGTTGGACAAAATTGAATGTCCATCCTGTGGCAAGCAAATTCAACCTCAATCACCTGGTAAGCGCATGTTTTGAATTTCCAAGTTTGTCAATTCCCTCTACTCCTGTCATCGCTCGCAATCCTCTGAAGATCATGAAAACCAAGTCCCGCACATCACCCACAACACATCTCGATTCGGCCCGGTCCCCGAACAATGTAGCGCCTTCACACGAGTCAAAGAAATTGCAAGTCAACATAACCTGCAGCGATTACTCTCTTGATATAATCGAAGAGAGTATCTTCACGCATGCGTGCACAGTTTTATAACATATATCAGATGTAATGAACAATATGATGAGGACTTTATCTGATATAGGGCTTCATGCATTTGGGAGGACCCCCAGAACGCATGGAAACCAACGGCTACATTCTGTGCTGAGAAAATGCGAAGGTAATATATACTGTTTTCGACAGACTCTGAATACATAATTCACGTCGATTTCCTCACGTTTTCGTTCTCAATCACTTCAGTCGTCCACCCTTGTGTTTCAGCATAAGGTAGATAACTCGTAAGCTAGGATGAATGGATGGAGCAATCACAGGTGTTTCCACATATGTTACTGTTGCCTTCACTCGGAACCGCTGTAAGCTTTTGACATGGAAGTGTTCCTCGATATCGTTCGTTCAGTAGGTCACTTCGTCTGCACTCCAGCGTGCGTCACGATTCTATGGAAATGTTTACAACCGTGGTAGCAACGACTGGCTAAGCATGCTGAATATAGCTAAGAAAATACCACTGATCTGCACAGTTTTCGCGCATACTCCTACGTCGGCAAACGTTCACTGGCGTACCTTACGTTTGCAG
Organism: Paragonimus skrjabini miyazakii; assembly: GCA_014338405.1. Classification (NCBI taxonomy): domain Eukaryota; kingdom Metazoa; phylum Platyhelminthes; class Trematoda; order Plagiorchiida; family Troglotrematidae; genus Paragonimus; species Paragonimus skrjabini miyazakii. Next base: position 26,772 of record JTDE01007616.1, on the reverse strand, counting down.
CTTCCTAAAAATCTTAGTCCTCAAGATCTAACAATGATGCATGTTGCCTGTAATCGGTAGGCCGTAAATATTTCTAATTTTTGAATTAAAATGTTTTTGATTTACTGAAGTTGTTGCAATCTTGTGGCGTGTTTTAGTTCCTGAAATTGTATGATTCTGTTGCTGGAAGACCTTTATGTCTTAATCTTGTGAAGACGTAAGCAAGAAATGTGCGGTAGTTCAACGGCATACGATGTAACGCACCGTGCTGCCCTGTTGTTGAAGCCATTTTGGTTTTGATTGTGTAAGGCGTGTGCGCGTTCTACTGTGCTTTTTGCTCACGCGTGTTTCTGTTGACGTCTTTTCCAGTTCAATAGGCAAACGAGGACAGAGTGTCTGACTCGCCTGTTACAATGGACTAGCTGAAAAACAACGAAAAGTTCCATTTTACGTTATTTCGGATAATTAATGGTGAAATACGATGAAGATTGATGTCAGAGACGTGGAGACACATGCTTCCATGGAAACGCTGATCTAACTAAGCAGGTAGACGTGGTTATACTTCCGAAGATTGAACATGAGGATGAACGCTTTTATGAAGCTGCAAACGTAAGATACGCCAGTGAACATATTCCAACGTAGGAGTGCGCGCAAAAACTGAGCAAGTCAGTGGTATTTTCTTAGTTTTATTCGGCATGCCTTGCCACTCGTTTCGATGCAAGTCACAAGTACATGAATAGGTTCCCATATCTGGTATATCCTCTTCATGTGGCATGGTTTCCTCGCAACCTCATCCTGTCAGCGCTGTACACCCTGTGGACCAATCAATATTTTTCGCAATGCGCTGGTCGTTAACTGTTCGCACTCGCAGTAAATGTGTAGTATACGTCGGAAAAACGTATTCTCCCAAACCTAAAATTTGAGGGCAAACATTGTTGGTTTGTTTATTTGGTTTCTTGAGCGTTGTGACAACGTCCTGTTCCCACGTCAGCTTCAAAACGTTAATGTAGCTGGAGCCAAACGCTGCGTATACTTGGTAAACCGTTAATAACTCTGTAATGTTTGATGTAAAATGTTATTTAAGTTACCGAAGTTGTTATTTTGTAGCCCATTTCAGTTTCTGAACTCGTAAAATTCTATTGCTTGCACGGGTAACTGGAAATTTGGTTCAAATATTTCCGCCGCTATTGTCTCTCACATTTTTGTCCTTGTTGGTGCTCTGTGTATCCAAATTGCATTCGATTACTGTTCTTCTTTACCGAATAACACATTACGTCGTTAACTAATGAATTCTTGTGTTACATCGTGTCCGTATGTGTTTCATTTTTGTTTTGCCTGTTTCCATTGTTAATGAGCTGAGTTAAATCTTACAGTACCAAGACTCAACAAACGCCGCCCAAGGCGGTGAGCATTCGTGGCGGTTACAGGTGCAAAATATCCGTACAAAACGGTCTGTAGTGTTACAAGTGCCAAAAATGGTATTATTCCAAATGCACTGGCCTCGACGAAGACCAGTAACAACAGCTTGCTTCTCCGGCTCTTAAGTTTATCTGCATGAGCTGCATGTTTGACGGCATTCAAGGCGCTGTTTGCCGCAGGCTACTTACACTCGCACCAATAAAAGTGGGGCTGCACAGAAAACCTGCCACTGCAAACGCTGAGCCTTTCTTATCAGTGTATGTCTTTTCATTTATTCCATGAGGGAGAAGTAAAAACGGACTCGAAATAAAATTGGACCTCCAATCTTTGAATGAGTACAACCCTGTCAGCCATACTTAGTGTTGAGAGCGGCTTTGAAATCCGTCAACGCTCACTTGAAAGACGTGTCTTTTGATCACTCTCGGCAAGAAAGAGCGAGATGCGAGCAGCGGATTAAAACTACGTCACAAATCATGGCATACCAAAAGCTACAACGGGAGGCTAGGGTCATAGTTTCTGCTCCAGTAGTATCCACCCAGGCTTGAATTGACAGTGGTGGGAAGCGGGGACGCCATTCCAGCGAGACACCCGAAGCACGTGCACAAATATCGAAGACAACTAAATCACACAGAGTCAGTGTCCGAGTCGCTTGGGCTGTAAATCACCAAAAGGTCCCGCAGAAAATTTTTTCTTCTAAGAATTCGGAACGATAGGATCCTGTTGGGCCCACCGCATTTGATTTAAAAGGCATTTCATTGGCTCACCCCACCAGGTGTCTCTATCTGTGGCTTCATGAAACCGCGCTCACTGGCATCCTTCAAACCTTGCACCCGGCAAGAGAAAAGTCAAATTTACCGTGGGTGAAAAATCACAAGCACCCTCCCTAAAAGCGGAATTCAGCAAGCTTGCAAAAATTGTAAGTTGCGACGCAGATAATGCTGGTCAAACATCCTGTAGGAACACTGACATACGCACAAGCGGTGACGTCGCATCAGCAGCCTCACAAGGGGGCTAACACAGCGACTCGGTAGCACAGATCGAGTCCGACCCCACCGCCATATTTTTTCTAGGTCTTCTTCCATAGGCATTTCCTCACAGTCTCCTACCTCTTTCCTTGCCAAGTCTTGTGAGGAAGTAGTTCTCAAGTGCATGTATGTGAACTTTCTGTGTATGTCGACTAAATTACCGGAAGTCAGACAGTTAACTCATGAGACACAGCCCCACATATTTGCTTTCACGGAGACCTAACATACAAGTGACATCAGTATCAGTGAACTGAGTGTCCCCGGGTATTCAGTTTACCGAGCTGACTCCGCCCGAGGGAGAATGAGGGTTTCACGATTTTCCTTTAGCATTGTATCCCAACACCCACGGTTATCGATGGATTTCATACCTCTGATAAATTGGATGCTTTGTAGCTTCGACTGGCATTGCGTGGCCCAGATTCACTCCTAGTCGGTGTCATTCACTAGTCTCTCTCTTCCGACATCTCCAACGATGACACTCTTCTTGTGAACCTGGACAACTTTCTACGACAACAACGCTACTCATCTGCTCATTATGTGCGTCTCCAATGCTCCCAAGATAAACTGGACAGCAGTTTCCCACCAGGAATTCGACAGCAGATTCTCGACTTCCTTGTCGACGTTGATACGATGGAGAGCGTGAACGCAGCACGTCAACGCTCTGACGCGGCATCTTCCTGGTCAGACTCCACCTTTGCTCGACTTAGTCATTACAAGTGAGAGCCACCTGGTTGGCAGAATGATCATCAAACCACCACTTGAACACAGTGACCACTCTCTGTTCATCTTTGATCATATCTGTTACTGGCTGCAACGACCAGTAAGAAAGTCCACAGTTTAAAACTTTTTCAGGCTGATTTTGACGGCCTGAGGAGCTACCTAAGGTCATGACTTCCAGATTATGGCCCCTTGGACCAGAACTACTGCGCACTTCGAGGCGTGATTGAAAAAGAGGACAGCTTTTCTGTAGCAAGCAAACTGTGTACTCTCTTGTCGGTCACCTCTTCCGCGCAGATTACGTCGTCTCCTTGATGACCGTTCCCACTTATTCGCGAAACATGAGCTTACGGGAAACTCGGAAGATCTATACGCGTTCCACATCGTTCGGAATAGGGGTAAGCGGGAAATACGTGGGCACACCAAACTCGTACAAGAAAAAGTCGTCCTCAAATCCCGTGGGAACAAAAATTCCTTATTTAAGCATATGCGACGACTAAGAAAGAATACAGCCTCGGTTCTTTCTTTGCGACTGCCCGACGGGGATACCTCATCTGACCCCCTAGTTGTGGCCGAGTTATTCGGGGAGTACTACTTGATAGTCTACAACGTCGAACCGCCGGACTGGCACCTTATCGTTCAACTGCAGAATTTCCGACAACCGCTCTTCACCGCTGAGTTTTCTCGGCTAAAATTTGGAGACCTTTTATTCCAGGTCAATTCATACAGTGCAATAGGTCCTGACATGGAACATCACAGAATTCTCAAAGAAGCAGCTGTAATTCTGGTAGAACCACTGTATACGCTGTTCAAACAGACATTCCAGACTGGTAGTCTCCCGAGCCCGACGGTCACGCCCATATTTGAACCTCAACCACTTCTAATCAGATCATCAATTTTTCTACCCAGCATGGTATCCTTCGTAGCTTGTCATGCATAAGTAATATGCTTATTTTCATGGACAACCTGACTGAGGCCAAAAACAATGGCCTCATCTCAGATGTTACCTTCTTTGACTATGACAATGCTTTCCACCATGTCCCACACGGCCCCCTGAAACACAAACTGGAAGCTTATGGTATTCAACGAGAGATTTTTTGTTGGATTGCGTCTTTTCTCGATAACAGAACTTTGAGAGTTGAAACTGGTTCAAACCATTCATCTCCCTCTCGCATTACTGCGGGAGTTCTTCAAGGGTCAACGCTAGGTTTTCTGTTATTTCTGATCTAAATCAATGACCTTCCGGAAAATATTTCCAGCAATGTCTTGCTGTAAGTCGATGACCTAAAAATCTGTAATGCCATTGATCCCAGAGCACTACCGAATAATCTTGACGCCATTTAGCGTTGATCGGACGACTGGAGTCTCCCACAAAAAATGTCAATGAGTGCGTATATTTGTCACTCGGTGAAGACTCTGGCAACACCTTCGTGATTCATAGTTCATTTGGCACAATACATATCATGAAGAAGGATCTGGGCATCTGGTTGTCGTCTAACTTATCTCTTGCGCATCACCACGAGATGGCGGCGAAAAAGGGGTTCTCTCTTAGGATGATTAAGCGCACGTTCTCCGCATTGACAAGGAAGCGGTTCAAACGCTTTACGGGGTTTATATAAGACCGCCCCTTGAGTATGCAAATCAGGTCGTGTATACCGGCTGTTGAGCGTGTCCAGCGCGCGGCTACCAATCTGATCACAGGCCTAAGAAATGCCGCGTGGAAGTCTCGACTTGAAGTTCTTGATTTATACCTACTTGAATTTCTACGACTCCGCCGCGATTCAATTTTTACACACTTCCTTTTCAAAATACGCCTCGTTGATCAGTTTTTCACTGTGGCGAACGATAACGGTCGGCGAGGATATAACAGGAAGCTTTTCAGGCTTCGTCCTCGGACTTTCCTGAGGCAACAGCCTTTTTCCTACAGGGATTTTAACTTCTGGAACATTCTTCCTGCTGAGGTCGTCAGTAGCGCCTCTAGCCATCGCTTCAAAGCATTACTTGACTCTCATTTTCCAAAAATCCTCTCATGCGACTAATCTTAGTTTGTTTAATGATATTTACAATAATTCCCATGAACGGCGCTACACCCTGTTTTCAAAGAAGGCTTGAGCTTCAGCCTCGAACATGTGTATCAATAGCTGAATTGCTGGAAAAGAATGAGAACAATCAGCATTCAGTGCCCGGAAACCAGCTTTTCATATGGTATGGCACCCTTAGCAGCAGAGAATGCTCAAAATCTGCATCGACGTCCCCGAAGTCAGTACGCAGATTGTCGAGAGTACGAAGAGAACCTGAAGGGCTCTTGTTGCGGCTGGAATAATGTTTGCTGAGGAAAGTGTGTACTGAGAAGAAGCAAACGTGCTACACTACTGACATTGTTGCTATTAAGTAGTTGAGCCAGAGCGTGTTTTTTAACATAGAAGTGGCCGCAGGAAAATTACAAGTAGAAACTTCGGAATGCACTATCGCATGGAATGGTTCTTGTTACCTGAAGGAACCTAGAGGAACTGGGCATTGACGGCTGCCGCAATCGTGACTTTCTGGGCCCAAGTACCATACGCAGCTGAGCGCTTTTGCTGGCGCCGTTGAAACGCATAACACACGTGTTGCTTCTCTGAATAAATAATCCGTGTTCTTGGCTCACAACATCAACACCGAATGTAGACAAGACTATAAAAAACAGACTACGTTAACCCCGTATTATATGAAAAAATAAGCCACCACATTACTCAACCATATCAGAGTTTGAAAACTGTGATTAAAATCATGGTCGTCATCATGGTATGTATATTTTGGTATGGTTCTCCATGTAGTATGCTTCCCGCCGTGACATGCCGGTATCATGCAAGTTTCGGTGAACAACGAGTAAAATATTGAAATGAGACCAAAGTATATGTAAACATTCGCACCATAAACGTTCTCCAGTTTCGCAGTAGAAACTACTATCTGATGTTTGTTGAAAGCAGTCAGTTCTAATTTTGTTTACAAAATGATATATGTGTAGACCAGTTCTCACATATACTGATGGTCAAAAGGGTACTACTGTCAGAAAATCGCTATACATTTTTTCACGGTTTAAGTAAAACTCTGGTTAATACCAGCAATGTTAAGAACTTAGTCAAGAAAAGGACAACCAATTCAACATGTGGGAACGCCAGAAAATTATAACGACGATAATTAAAATTAACCGTACAAACACAGTTTAAATGGAATGCGTATGAAATAACTGCAACAGATCATTAAATAATCTAAGTTCGTGGTGTCTCTTGGCGTGAGTTCCCAGCTCAGCTGGCAGAACGTTCGCCTCGTTCAAGCATGCTGTTTCTGTTACCGTTTCGAATGCAGCCGATGCCCGAACTTATTTCCACTCACAGATCAAAGTCGCAGAACAGCAAAGGTAACCACGTGTGCTGCATGCGAGATAAAGTTGACAGTCGGAAATGGGTTATGTACATGGTTGAAGTATTTCGCTGTGTAGTTAAAACGCTGGCCAGCGTTTTACTCAAAAAATGGCCGGAGACAAGACACGGAAAGTTCCACTCATTCAACCAGAAGTGAGACAAGTATGTATGATGAGTGATTTCAGACGGAATTATTGGTTAAGCTGTTGAAGGGTGTAAGATGAAAGCATCTTCGATCACCCTCAAATTCGAAAATCTTTTATTTGACTTGAGAGTTAAGTTTTTATGTTGGCTTTACAACGTAAACCCTTTACGGCCCACTTACGTCAAAGTTAGTATGCCATCGTTGGCACTGCATCCTTACTCAATATTATGTTATTATTTTACGTCATCTACAATATTTTTAACAACATTGTAGGAGAAAACTACGATCAAGTAGGTACTGCCAGAAAGGCCTTCTACCGCAATACAAGCTCATCGGATCAATGGATCTCACGCCGAGTTTTCCCAGGTTTATGTTGGCGCTGTTTAAAACTCATGGTAGGAAAGCAGATTAAGCTGCAGAAAATTAGTGTCATGAGACAAGGGACTATTTGTTCGGAGAATCAACACCATCTCAAACAAAACACCCAGTTCACACAACATGGATTCAGAAACACCGTGGCCGCCAGTGCCAATTTCATGCACGGAAAACACAATTTCATGCCAGAGTGCACTTCGATGATTCTTTACCTATTTTTCCTCAGACGACGAGTAGTACAATATAATGCCTTATCTCCACTATACTAGTTTATTCACCGTGCAATAAACAAACTTCAACGATTATCAGTTTTCGGGGAAACGACGTGAGAGAAACCTCCAGTACAACTGCATTGCGTCCGCCAAAGGAAACGAATATTCACCAGAGCATCCCGTCGACACCGAGAGGTTAAACAAGCGTTGGTTTGGTTGGATGGCAGCTTTGTTAATGGCAGCAGAAACATAGATGTTTCGCAGAGTGTGTTCTCTAACAATGAAGACGATGCGAGCTTGTTGCATAACACGGGGTGAAGCCTCGGTACTTTCCCCGGCGCACTAACTGATGTTGGCGGTCTGTTGGAAATTTGCACTCGAAGGGCAACATGACGATGTGCGATGGTACTAATGAGGCAAATCTCACAACGCGGGTAATCTACCTTTTTGAGGACGTCAGATGTGATGTCACTGCATCAACATCTCTAGAAGGAATGGTAACTTAGCATGCCCTCTACCTGAAAAATTGTGATGCTGGAAAACGCGCGCTGTCTCGCTAGCCAACTGCGCAATCTACCCAAAGTGAACAAGACTACTGGGGACATTAGTTTATGAGCGCAGTTTTGGGTTGCCCGACGGAAATTATATGGTGACTGCAAAAACCGTTGACCGAATATATTTTGCAAACCGTTTTACAGAAAGAAAACTGCTCTTCACGTGGTTTCTGCAATAAGCTAATGTCCGCAGAAATACAACCTCACAAGTGTCAAATTCTTCATGGACGTGAAAAGACCACTGAGATTCACATGTTGTACTTGCCTGTAGCAGCCGCTTGCAAATGGCGCAGTATGACATATCCACAATGGCTTCACTGGCCGACTAGGGAAAGTCGGCAAGCAGACTAGAAAGACTGCTGGAGATCAGTGATGCCGAGATCATACTCTCATCTAAGAGCTGCGTGCAATCGGAAGACTGTGAATATCTCCGTTAACTTTTAGTTACAAAAAATATTTTGCAGCTATTCAAGTTGCTGAAATTTTGTGACATGTTGTAGTTACTAAAACCTCAAAATTCTGTTTCCTGAAGATTTTTTGTTTCAATCTGCCGAAGACGAAAACAAGGGATTTGCGGTAGTTCAATGGCATAGGGATTATTGGAAAAACAACGCAGTCGCATTCTACATTTTTTCGGAGAAAGGAAAAGAAAATATAGCGAAAATCGATGTCATAAACATGGAAACACATGCTTTTATTTGAACTTAGACGTAATTAAGCAGGAATGCGTCATTATAATCCCGAACTGTTGTAGAAACATGAATACTAAGCTTTTTATAAAAATACAAACATGAGGAACGCCTATAAAGCTACTTCAACGTAGGAAAATGCACAAAAACTGGACAAGTATGTCGTGTTTTTCAGTTGTATTCGCTATGCTTCCCCATTCGTTGGTACCGCTGTTGTTAACTTTGCCATGAAATTAAGATGTACGCTGGAATAAACATGAGGTGACTTGCAGAAAGAATTACATTAAGAAACACTACCAACTGGAGAGATCACGACACTTATAACGGCAGCTGTGTAGTTTGCCGGTATTGTGCTTCAAGGCCGAAACGAGTTGAAAACGGGTATTTAGGCGCGGAAAGAGATTTTTCAAATTTTTAATCAAATATCAAAACGCATATTACCG
>JTDE01007616.1:0-12078 GCA_014338405.1 Paragonimus skrjabini miyazakii | reverse complement strand
CTATTTGGGGTGCTCCATGTTTAGACACTTACAACTGCTCCATCCATTTTGCCCCCATGGGTCCCACTGGGGGTTCATCGGTCAAAACCCATTTTTCCAACCGTCAGCCCCCAAAAGCCCCCCGGGGTCTCCTAAGAGACCATATGGGGCGTGTTATTTGGGATAGTGTATGCACAGTCATTTTATACCAATAAATGCATAATCGAACTCCCGCACTCCATGTATTTTACAACCTCCATATACCTTGATCATGCGGCTCTAGCTAACATCCACATACAAATGTCTACGAGCACGTATATATATATATATATCATATGTATGTAGATGTTGGCTAGATTTGCATGCGTGCAAACGTTTGCATTTCAAACATTTTTCAGCTTTTGATTGTAAATATTCTCTCTGACGTTCGTTGAAAGCAGTCAGTTCTAATTTCATTTAAACAGTGAGATATGCATAAACCATTACTCACAGATACCCATTGTTCACGCCGCGTTAAAATAGTGCTACTGTCAGAAAATTGCCAAACAACTTTTACGGTTCAAGGTCAAACTGCGGTTAACGTAAACAATGTTAAAGATTTAGTCAAGCGAGAGACAACCAATTAAACATGTAGAAACGTTAGAAAATTTTGCGAAGACAATCAAACTCAATCGTACAAGCACAACTTAAGTGAAATGCTTATGAAATAACTGGAACAATTCATTAAGTGGGCCAAGTTCGTAGTATCATTTTGCGTGAGTTTGCAAGTTCATTCGCAGCCAATGTAAGCACAATCTGTATAGCGGAATAGAAGGCCAACAGTACATGGGGGGGGCGGAAAGCTTCAGTTAGTAGAGCATGGTCGAAGAAAACACGAAATCGGAAACAACTAAGGCCAAACCCCTCGTGTAAAGGGTTGTCCCAATATGTAAGCCCTTATATGAGAGTCCAGCAGTCTGCCACAGTCAGGTTACTGTTGAAACTGGCGCTCGACCAATGCCGATGACAATGGAGGAGGATAGTGATACGAAGCCGAAGGAAAGCGGTAGTGTTTCTGTGGTCAAAAGAGTTGGAGGGTTTAAATAAGTAGTGGAGCCAAACGTTTCACCTTCGGACGGAAGAGCTACTCACAAAAACGGGCAGTCTCCTCCGATCCCCCGCCTGATGGGACTTCTGGCACGGTAAAGTTATCCGCGCAAACGCCGCATAAAAAGAACCTCTAGTTTTTGGTATATAAACGTTCGCAGCATTAGCAACATGTGGGGGGAGCTTAAACAACGTAATAAGAGTTTTAATTTCATAGCTGTGACTGAAACATGGCTAAAACCGAAAGTGGCTTTGGGGAGCTGCCTTCCAGAGGAATTTTCCATCCACAGGCAGGACCTCAGGGATGGGCGCGCGGGTTGAGGCGGTCTTGCCGTTGGTAAACAATCAGTACGAGCAACCGGATGCCTCCATCTCTCTAATCACCCCGGACGCACAAGCAATTTTCTGCTACATTCAGGAGAATAACAGGAGACTGCTAATTTGCGGTGCCTATAGGGTACCACTGGCTGGCGATGAGAGAGCTACGCCTCTGCTGAATGCCTTAAACACTCTAGCTGTAGATTCAGCAAACTTAATGGTAGCTCACAGCTCCTAGCTCAGCTCGTAGAACATTTGCCGTTCTAAAGCATGCTGTTGCCGTCAGCTATTCGAATCCAGCCGAGGCTCGGACTCTTCATCACTCGCAATAAAAAACTGCGTAACAGTAATGATTACCACATGCGCTGTATGCAAGATACAGTTGAGATTCAGGACTAAGGTTTTGTGCATGGATGAAATATTTCGCTGTGCAGTTGAAACATTGGACAGCATTTCACTCAAAAGGAATGGCCGCAGACAGGACGCATACAGGACACGGATACAAGGTTGTCTTGAGGAGGAATTGAAACTACAAATGAGGAACATGCTGAATGAATATACTATCGAAGAAGCCAACAGTCCGTACAACTCGACTGTTCGATGAAAGCCCCATTTCCATTGATATATGGTAGAAACCTCAGACGTCCGGTGGATCAGGACGTTGGAATTTGGCCAGAGTGCAGTGATTCCACCTAAGAATTGGTTGCTTTTTCATTCTCCCCGGTCGTTACGAATCACGTATTCGTGAGCAGGCTACGCGCCAGAGCAATCAAGAAGTCACTCGGCCTTTTGGTAATCTTGCCAGTCATGCTCAATTCCGAGACAACAGTGGAGAAATCAGAGGCTTTGAAATCCACCAAGGTCCACATGTGGGGCGTTTTTTCGACCGCTCTCTGCAAGAGAGGACGAAATGCGAGTAGCAGACCGAAACTAAATCACGGATCAAAGCAGACTAGAGACTACAAACGGAGAATAAAGTTGTGGTTTCTCGTCCAGTGGTATCCACTCAGGTCTATGCGCCAGTGGTAGAAAACGAGGACGCGGTGTTTCCGTAGTTGTCAACCCAAAGGTTGAAGCCGCAAGCACGGGTACAAGTGCTGAAGAAGACGCACAAATGCCGTCCTCCGAGTTACCGAGCTATAAACCACCAGAAAGCCCCGCAGAAAATTCTTCCTTCTAATAATACGGAATGATAGAAGCCTATTGGGGATGTCACCTGTAAATTAAATAGCATTTTATTAGCCCGCCACAAAAGGTATTTCTATGAGTGGCTCCACAGAACCGCACACACTTCCTTCCAGCGGACGAAAAAGTCAAATTTTCCGCTGGCGAAAACTCCTAAACGCTCTCCGAAAAAGCGGACTTTATTAGAGGTACAGAGTTTGAAAGCTGTGGCACCGAGAATACTGGTCAGGCGTCCTGTATGGACGCTGACATACGTACAAGCGGTGACGTCGCGTCCACAGCCTCAAAGGAGGACCATCAGAACCACTCAACAGTACATACCGACTCCAACACTGCCACCCATATAAATTCTAACGCCTCCTTCCCAAATTCCTCCTCGCACTCTCCTCTCTGTTTCCCCCAGACGTCAAGTGAGGACGTTGCTCTCCAGTGCATATATACCAACTGTCTGTGTTCGTTCAAAAATTCACCGGAAGTCAGACAGTTAACTCATGACACCCCACCACACATATTTGCATTCACGGGACCTGGCTTACAGGTGACATCAGTGACAGTGACTTGAGTGTCCCCGAGTATTCAGTTTACTGAGCTGACTCCGCTCAAGGGAGAATGCGGGGTTCTGCGATTTTCCTCCACCAATATCTTCTAACATCCACGGTTATCGGTGGATTTCATTCCTCTGAAAAGTATAACGATCTGTGGCTTTGAATGGCTTTGCGTGTTCACGACATATTAGTGGGGGATATTCATCGGTCTTTCTCATCCGACGTCTCCGATGATCAAACACTTGTAAACCTAGACAACATCTTATGGCTGCAACACCTAACTAAACTAATTATTATGGGCGACTTCAATGCACCTAAATTAAAATGGGAATCAATTACCTACTAAAAATGTGAAAGCGAATTCTCGACTTCCTCATCAACGCTGATACGACGGAGATCGTAGACACAACATGTCAACGCCCCGACGCGCATCGTCCTGGTCAGACTCTCTATCTGCTCGACTTAGTCACTACAAATGAGAGCCACCTGGTAGACAGCGTGATCATCAAACCGCCAATTGAACACAGTGACCACTCTCTGCTTATCTTTGATCTTATCTGTTACTGGTTGCAACGACCAGTAAGAAAGTTCACAGCTCGAAATTTCAGTCAGGCTGATTTCAATGGCCTGAGAAGCCATTCATCACTTCCTGATTATGGCTCTTCAAGGCACGTCAAAGCGCAATTAAAAAAGAGGACAGCTTTTCTGTAGCAAGCAAACTGTGTACTCTCTTGTCGGTCACCTCTTCCGCGCAGATTACGTCGTCTCCTTGATGACCGTTCCCACTTATTCGCGAAACATGAGCTTACGGGAAACTCGGAAGATCTATACGCGTTCCACATCGTTCGGAATAGGGGTAAGCGGGAAATACGTGGGCACACCAAACTCGTACAAGAAAAAGTCGTCCTCAAATCCCGTGGGAACAAAAATTCCTTATTTAAGCATATGCGACGACTAAGAAAGAATACAGCCTCGGTTCTTTCTTTGCGACTGCCCGACGGGGATACCTCATCTGACCCCCTAGTTGTGGCCGAGTTATTCGGGGAGTACTACTTGATAGTCTACAACGTCGAAACGCTGGACTGGCACCTTATCATTCAACTGCAGAATTTCCGACAACCGCTCTTCACCGCTGAGTTTTCTCGGCTAAAATTTGGAGACCTTTTATTCCAGGTCAATTCATACAGTGCAATAGGTCCTGACATGGAACATCACAGAATTCTCAAAGAAGCAGCTGTAATTCTGGTAGAACCACTGTATACGCTGTTCAAACAGACATTCCAGACTGGTAGTCTCCCGAGCCCGACGGTCACGCCCATATTTGAAACGGGCGACCGGCACTCTCCGACTAGCTACTGGCCAATCAGTCTTACTAGTATTGCATGCAAAATAATGGAGCGCCTATTAAAGCGTGCCAGCCTCAACCACTTCTAATCAGATCATCAATTTTTCTACCCAGCATGGTATCCTTCGTAGCCTGTCATGCATAAGTAATATGCTTATTTTCATGGACAACCTGACTGAGGCCAAAAACAATGGCCTCATCTCAGATGTTACCTTCTTTGACTATGACAATGCTTTCCACCATGTCCCACACGGCCCCCTGAAACACAAACTGGAAGCCTATGGTATTCAACGAGAGATTTTTCGTTGGATTGCGTCTTTTCTCGATAACAGAACTTTGAGAGTTGAAACTGGTTCAAACCATTCATCTCCCTCTCTCATTACTGCGGGAGTTCTTCAAGGGTCAACGCTAGGTTTTCTGTTATTTCTGATCTAAATCAATGACCTTCCGGAAAATATTTTCAGCAATGTCCTGTTATATGCCCTCATATACCAGGATGCGTTTAAAACGCTTTACGCGGTTTATATAAGTACGCCCCTCGAGTATGCAAATCAGGTCGTATACACTGGCTTTACAAAAGACATTAGTTTTCGAGCGTGTCCGGTGCATGGCTACCAAACTATTCACAGGCCTAATTAGTGTTGTGTTCGAACCTCAAATTGAAGTCCTTGATTTCTCTCCCATTCGATTTTCACGATTCCCCGGTCAGTTGACTCACACACACTTCCACTCCATAGTAGATTTCTTTGAACAGCTCTTCACTGTAGCAAATTATGACTGTCGGCGAAGATATAGCATGAAGATTTTCAAGCTTTGCTCTCGTACCTTCCTTGGGCAGCAGTACTTTTATTACAGTGTTGTTTACCTATAGATCAGTCTCCCTCCTGAGGTCGTTAGCAGCGTTTCTAGAGATCGCTTCAGAGCATTATTTGATTTGCATTTACCAACAACTCCGTTATGCAACTAACTATACTCTCTACGTGTTATTTACTGCAATTCAAAGGAGAGGTGCTAAAATCTGTTTCCAGTGATGGCCTTTCAGGTCATAAAAGTCCGCCTGACACTGAACAGGAGAAACCGACTGCATCTGGGAACCTTGGGCCCGTGCCTCGAACGCCTGTAGTAATAGCTGAAAACCAGCCTTGCCCACTTAATGAACTGTTCTAGTTATTTCATACGCATTTCACTTAAGTTGCATGAATGCTAGTCGTAGACCGTAAGTTTCTGAGATGTGGCGTTCGGGAAAATTAGTTGCTTGGAAGGATCGTTTTGTTAGCTTGCTAGCCGGTGCAGAAATTGAAGCCGTCGAAATCTGCGTCATCGACTCATATGCCTTTGTTTTAACTGACCATTAGTTGAAAACCACTTCATTCTAATTGCCTATTGAAAATCGTTATGGCTGCTGTTGTTTTGGTTGTTTGCGTCAGACAATGTTAACACAAGAATTTATTTGTTCAATTTATTTGTTCATGCTCGTCATTTGTTTATTTTATTTTAGGTTTTTTATTTTTATTTCCAGTGTAGTGGATCTAAATACTGCACAAAATGCAGGTATGAACACGAGAGCAAAAAGGTGATAAAAATGGAAATGATCAACTCACAATAGTTCATTAAAGTACTTTGATTCAGAATTCCACTACATCAAATGCAGTATCCAACAGATACAATCCGTCGTGTCGTTTGTAATTAATCTTGGAGGCCAACAACTAAGGTAATTCCGATGACAGATAGATAAGGAAATTTTGCCACAATAGTTGGTTGATTCCGTTAACTTCTAACTCTCCAAAATTCCGTGCACCAGCGACCCGAACGCAGAGAGAACGCAAGGCTTGCGAACCGAGAGGTGAGTGAGTTGTATTTACTGATTATCGATTAGTTCGATTAAGTTGGTTTAAACGTTGGCTGTATACGTGAAGTTGAGGAAAGTGAAAAGTGTGAATAATAATCAGAATTTTGAAATAGAAAATAGTGTGCAAAACGTTACACCAGGAGATGGACTATACTGCGACTTTCAAGGCGATATTTGAAGATCGCAAACTTCATACTTTTTCTCAGTTTCAGGAGTGTCTTCAGGGGTGCGCGGACTAGGTCGGCGTTATTTACGTTCGTTGGACTAACCGTGCTGCGTGTAATCGGTAGAACGTGAATACCTCCGTTATTTTTTAGTTAAAAAATAATTCTTAGCAATTAAAGTTGTTAAAAATTTGTGACATGTTGCAGAAATTAAAATCTTGAAAATCTGTTCCCTAGAGATTTCTTTGTTCCAGTCTTTCGAAAACGTAAACAAGAAACGTGCGGTTGTTTAATGACATATGGATTAATGGAAAAATAACGCAGAGTCGCATTCTACGTTATTTCGGAAATATGAAGGTAAAATGTAATGAAAATCGACGTCATAGACGTGGAAGCACATGATTTTTTGAAGTTTTGGCGTGATTAAGCAGAAAAGCATGATTATAATTTCGACAATCGAACTGTTGTTGAAACATGAGTACTAAGCTATTTTTAATACTACAAACGTGAGAGACGCCTATAACCTAATTCGACGTAGGACAATTCACCATGCTTCACTACTCATTGGTACCACTGTTGTTAACTATTCCATGGAATCCGGATGTACGCTAGCGTACATTCCAGTTGGAATGAAAACAAAGTGAACTGCTGAAAGAATGATATTAAAGAACACTCCCAGCAATTCGCCGAGATGGTGCTTCAAAGCTGAAGCGAGTAGAAAATGGCCATCCAGCATTCTTGCGATAGCATTTACACACGAAGTCGACCACAACAACGGAAGACATACCAGTTTTCGAAAAACAATTACGAAAAGGTGGTTTTCAATTAATGGTCAGTTAAAACAAACAGATATGAAGCCATGACGCAGATTTCGACGATTTCAATTTCTGCATCAGCTACCAAGCCATTAAGACGAGTTATTTCAGGTAAATAATTTTCCCGAACAGGACAGCTCGGGAATTCACGTTCCACGGCTAGCATTCATGGACTAACCGTAGGCCGAAAACTGCTTTGAACTACGATAGGGTAAGGTGATATGGTTTCTTGAAAACCGTGCAGGTTTATTATCGTTGTACGAAGTACAAAAGGCGTAGGATTGTATGCATGGCTGTGCGATGTGTCTAAAGGGTTAACTGTTGTTTGTTTTAACGCATCAGTTCTCGCGACAAATGTTGCAACTCATCATTTCATGCGGTCCGACAAGATGCACGTCTGGTTGTGAACTCTTTCGAGTTGGAGCAAAACCACCCCCTCAGTTGTCTGCTATGTGAGTCGCATCCTACGAATCGTTGGCTCACTGTCAATGAACTGAACAAATGCAGGAGTCTGTTCCAGTAAAGTACGCCAACCGCTGACATTAAACAGTATATAGCGGATTTTTACGGAAAGTTTATCACAACCACTGACGTTGGAAACATCCACCGCAAGTTAAAGCCTGCGATTTCAAGTGAGTTTGTTACGTAAGATTGGTCGCGGAACATTGGGGAACCTTGATGAGGTGCTGTCGATGATTAGCGTGATAGGTGTGGTGCGCACTATGCGGGATAACGGCAACAGATGTATACCTATCTGCTGTGCCTCGCGAACGCAGGTCGAACTTTTCCGACGTTTCTCGCATGTTGTGAATGTGGATGCCATTCACGGGATAAACAGGCACAAGTATGTCATTGTATATTTCATCATACCTTGGAAGTTGGAAGTTATATCAGTTCCTTGCAACAGACGGTATGGGACATCGCGACCCGTGATATACGGGTACGTTCGTATTGAGAAGTATGCTTCACTACGTAGACTTTTCGAAATTTTTCGTGAAATGATGGGCGATCAAGTTGCAGTGAAAACATTTGTTGTGAATAAGATGGCTGCGCAAGTGAGGGCAATACGTGGCGTTCGGTTACTACATCCCGTTGTGTTGTTTTCATGTACGTGATGCCGTACGTAAGCATGTAAGTTGGCAAAATTCGTCTGTCATATTTTCTAAAAACACTATTTTCGCAGTCATTTTCTCTCCCACTGAATGCCTATAGCAGACAATGAGGAAGAGTAAGCTGCACTGTTACACTGTTTACCTTAGGTTCAAACGTGGTTTGTATATCATCGGCCGAACGAATAGGAAGTTTCTGAAGTATTTGTTGTGTAATTAACTGTACATCTAGCCGAAGTGAACCATCCATGCGCAGAGCGGTGTTGTCCACTGTGGCAATCGCACGAAAAATAGGCTGGAATACGCAAACGTACGATTGAAGAAGAGGTCGCACCCGAATGATTTCCTAGCCGTCGCCATTCAGAAAACATGAATTCACAGTGAGTGGTTGATGCGAGAGTGCGGAATACAAACGACTTATGGGTGCGATCTTCGTGGGGTTGTGGATGTCGACTGGTAGGTGAAGAATATTCTTCACAGAATGACCACGTTCGCAAGTCATCTTGTCTAAAAATATCTGAAAGGGCGAACTCCTCCGTGATTATTATGGTGGTCGGCTGAAAGTGAAAGAATCGAATAATATAATCGGCTTACTCGAACATGTCTTCGGATGAGGAATAATAAGTTGACTGTATTTCGCCTGTTCCCAGGGCAGACAACCAAGAACGCTGTGAATGTTATGCTGTTCTGGGACGCCCTGTGTGGTGAAATTGTGAATGCTTCCTCTAGCACGAAACAGGTATTTCCAAATATGCAATCTTTTCGAACGGAATGATGTCGCCTACACGGTTTTTATTTCCGCCGATAGTCGTTTGCACAACTCGTGACCCAAATCCAGTTTTGAAAAATGCAGAACAGTTGAAAGAAATTACCTTCCGACGGAATCCATAGCATCACAACAGCCCCACCATCGCACACCCCCGTCCGTATGCTCCGTTTAAGATCCTGGTGTGTCATCCCAGGAGCTCCACGGTTGTCATACCAATGGTCATCATTAAGGCCCGATGTTAATGAAATTTCAGCGCTGGACAAGTACACTAACCGAGAAAGGCAAATTCGTCAGCGTGTTTGTACTTCATGGTAAGTGTGAAACCCAGTTTCACATTTCACGTTACTCTACTGACATGTTTACAGTAGTATGCCTTTACCTTCTAATTTAACGTGACTCGTCCGTTTGCAACGCTTGCTTTTACTCAACCTTTGATATGTCAATGTTTAATTCCTCTCCATAAACTCTATATCGACCATAAACAGTTGAACTGTATCCGATTTTATTACTTATATTTTCATTCCTGCCACAAGCAACCACATTTGTTTATATGCGTAACAGTAACGCACTACATATTTTACCGTTGTAATTAACTGGACTGTTTGTCACGCTTCCGCTGCATTGTTATATGCGTTTGTAAACCTGATCGTAAGTAACTTTACATTTAAATTGTTTATTATTATATTTGTAGAAATACGTTGGATGACAGTATATATATTTACGTATAATCTTCTGCCCTCTGCCCATTTTAAGATATATATATACATATATCCAACCCAGACCGTGCGTAAGACTAGGCTACCTGAACGCTTAATTCGAATCTTCTGGCAATTTAGCAGTAAGAATACGAAGTTGCAGCCCTGGTGGTTAGGGTATGTGCGATGATGGGGCTGTCGTTGTAACCGCAGTCGGAAGGCAATTCCTGTTTCATGTTCTGCACTTTTTAGAACTAGATTTAGGTCAAGAGGGGTGCAAATAAGAAGTCTGTCTTGAGGCCGATCAACGGAAGCCAGCCGCAGTTTACGTAGTATATGAAATGCTTGCGTTCACACTAGCAGCTGCTCTGTCCAGTTCACTTGAGCTATGAGCGACGCATGATTCTGCCGCGTGTATTGATCTAATTAACTGCTCCGTACAGTTTACTTAAGCTATGATCTATGGATAATTATGCCGCATATACTGACCTTACTAGCTGCTCCGTCCAGTCCACCTAATCTATGATCAACGCCTGAATATGCCGCATATGTTCACGCTATTAGTTGCTCCGTCCAGTTCACTTGAGCTATCAACAACGTTGTAAAATTGAACACTGCAGAAATCAAAATGAACTTGTATTGAGACCGTTCAGGATGAGTTTTAATGATCTCCGTCAGTTCTGACTAAAATGAGATAACATACTGGCAACATTCGGCAAAGTCTGCGGCCGGCGAACACACACCAACAGTCATTGCCATCATAAGCGTGCATGATACGAAGATAGAATGGTTGTAGCTGAAATGGTAGAAGTGGGAATCAATGTTTTCGTTGGATAATCAACGAGCATAAAAGTTGGTCATTATCTCTTAGAAACGTGAACTCTGATTCACGTACACACGGCCGGTTAGTTTCAAGCATTGTCAGTAAGCAATAAACAAAACGTTGGAGTGGGACGTGCTGCCCATGTTTACAACATAGCATAGGTAGAAACAACCAGGTGATAACGTAGACACTTTGCCACCGGAAATGCTATAAGGGAACCAGGCTGAACATATTATTCAGGTGATTAATCAACCAACGACCGCGGCGGCATAGTTTTCATTAACACGCCCCATATGGTCTCTTAGGAGACCCCGGGGGGCTTTTGGGGGCTGACGGTTGGAAAAATGGGTTTTGACCGATGAACCCCCAGTGGGACCCATGGGGGCAAAATGGATGGAGCAGTTGTAAGTGTCTAAACATGGAGCACCCCAAATAGCACGCCTCATATTGTCCCTTAAGGAACCCCGGGGGGCTTTTGGGGGTACTGCACCTTCGATGAATAGTTGACACCGAACAGTGATCTTTTATTTTCTCCTTGATATAACCAACATTGCGCAATAACGAGATGATAGCAAATAACAGATCACGGCAATCTACCGGCATTTGAAATCAACCCATACGGAACTCAATTAGTTATGTGAAAGTGACGCATTAACCCAAAATAAAAAATGACACATGCTAACATATAGACACCATTATCAACAACAGAGATATAGAAATCGCAAGAAGTACATGGCATGGGATAATGTCATGTATTAATCCTTAAAAACCAACTTGTTCACAAAGCACCATTTTACCCCATTAAAAATGGGGCTGTGTTCTCCTTCGGACAGTTTAGCGTAATTTAAGTCAACTGGACGGAGCAGCTATTGAGGTGAATAAAAGCGGCATAATTAGGCGCTGATCATGGTATAAGTCAACTGGACGGTGCAGCTACCAATCTCAGCGCAAGACATATGAATCGGTATAACCAACGCGTGCAACAATGTCGACGTATATTATACAATTAACAACATTTTCGTACGAGACGAGGTTAACAGCAGTTTGTCGATCATGTTTCCAGTATGTTGTTTTCGCCGACAGATTTCCTGAAGGTGTGATCGTAACTGCCGAACGTATGCGTTCACACTAGTAGCTGCTCGGTCCTGTTCACTTAAGCTATGGTCAACGCTTAACTCAATAGTATGCGTTCACACCAGGAGCTGCTCCATTCATTTCACTTAAGCTATGATCAACGCCTAGGCATGTAGGATGCGTTCACAATAGTAACTGTTCTGTCCAGTTCACTAGAGCCATGAGCGACGCATGATTCTGCCGCGTGTATTGATCTAATTAACTGCTCCGTACAGTTTACTTAAGCTATGATCTATGGATAATTATGCCGCATATACTGACC
>JTDE01007615.1:5796-25611 GCA_014338405.1 Paragonimus skrjabini miyazakii | reverse complement strand
ATACAAATTTTGTGCACGTCAGTCTGCCCTTCTCTCCGTTGCGCAGTCGTTTGACGATACTACACGGATCTATAATCCAATTTTTTAGCTCCGTTTTTGATAAATGTCGGCTCGCAATATTTCCCTGTGGAATGGTGTATTGTCACCAAGCACTTTTATCGATTAAAATTCGTGGCACGCATAATTCGGACTTGCTATTTGATGAGTTCATTTGCTACAAGTTCGTTTGTGAACTGCAGTATTAGTTGACGACATTTTAGCTGTACTTTCTTACGACGTCTCAGAAAATGGCACTCCTGGTATTCCATCCTACTAGCCTTTAGTAAGACTCTTTTCACGATCAGCAAAGAAATTCTGTGGGGCACCTTAAACACAACCACTCTACTAACTACGGAAATGAACAAACTGTTAAGCTGGGCAAGTAGAGTGGTTGACGCCAGGCGCGGTCAAGCTTCTCCAGTAAAACCCACAATCAATGCTAAACACACATCTAGTCATCGACGATTCTCTCTGTCAACCGAGGCACTGACCGGAATGAGTCCTGGACCTAAAGCGTCGAAAATTCTCCAGACTATTGCGGATAGTATCTCACATTCCTAGAACAAAGACAAAGTTGAACAAATAAATCCATCTCATCCCTACCGTAGGCATTTCCCTCCATTATCTGGAGTGATTGTGAATACCAACCACAGACCCAAAACCCTTGAACAAGGTTCCAAACCATCAGTAAGACCTGTAAGGTGTTTATCAGATGACGGCGTTATAGATTTGCAACATAAGGGTAAATCGACGGCAATTAATAACCGCTACGTATCTTGTTCTAAGAATCACGTTCTAAGAGCCAATACTTCACAGATGAAAATGAATAATTGGTCCCCTATTGCTTTTAAGCCAATCCACAACTATAGTAGGTTTCACACCTCTATGCATTACTCAATAGCTTCACAATACCCTATCATTCTATCCAACGAGTGAATGCTACTAATAATCAAACTTCTAACATATGTACCCCGTCAGGTACATCACCACCTGATTATATAACTAACACATCTCCGCCAACCCGGTCCCATTTTAGTGCACCCTCCGGCATTTCATTCACCACCACCTGGTCTCCCTCCCCATATCCCACTCAGTCATCTTATCTTAATGACACTGTTCAAGCACTTTCTGTCGTGGAGTCAAATCTTTGCGACATCCACTTCATTGAAAAAACAAAAATATTAATATCTCGTAAAGTTTTGTCTAAAAATATAACATTTACATTAATCTTCATGTTACATGTAACTGCTTCACATTTGCTCATTTAACACATGGCATTGCGCTTTTTTCTTAATCCCAGAAGCATCCGTTATGCAAAGAAAACTTTCGCGATGGATAGACGCTCCAAACTTCATATTGACTAAGTAATTAGCGAGATTTTCAACTTTTTGACGTTTTCGAACAATCGACGAAGTCCTGCGCCAGGGTCTGCTCAATTCTCCGTCAGATATTAGAAGTTCCCTTCTTCCATCGCCCAGACTAAATTACTTCAACATTTTTCCGACTGAAGTTACGTCAAATGACGGCGAAATCCTTCGAAGATGAAGCTGCGTGCACTTCCCGAGGTGACTTTGAAATATTTGAAACGTCTTCTTTTACCTAACCTTGTAAAGGGTCAATTAATGTAACATCTCATCTTTTGGACTGAATCTGTGGAACAGACGAAATATCTTTCTTCCCTACGTGTAAATCAAACGGTGTAAACTGTGACCCATTTTCCCTCTGGTTATGCCTTCTTTTGCCGACAGGTTTCATGTTTGTTTTATTATATGTTCATTTATTGCCTTGTACCGCACGTAATCATTTGTCACGATCGCGCACATCCTAGCGTGTTTATCACAAATGCGTGGGGAAATATAATCTATTATGATTATTCGTAAGTAACAGTGCTCTTGGCAAACTTTTTGAGATTACCTGTAACAATGATGATAGAAACAATTATAATATCTATTTCACCATCTTGCCTGGCTGCCAGTGAAGTTTATTAGTATTATCTCTTTTTTCTTTTCTGTTTCTTCATGCTGTTGTAATGCCAGTTTTCCGCATTTTGCCACCATTTTTTCACGCTTCATTGTTCTCCTCCTATTCTTCCAATTCCTTTTCCACGTCGGTTGGTAGCTTCCATGCAGTTGGATGCACATGATAAGCCACAGCTCGAGGTTAATGATCGGTTCACGCTGAGTCACTTCTGAATGACTATTTACTTTCGGCTCTCGTAACCCCCTGTATATGTGGACGAGAACATGATGCGATTTTATACCTTTGAGTATCCGTGTTGTTTCCATAATCAGTTCTTGCTTAGTTCTACTTTTGTGAGATATACTTGACCGTGTCTAGATTTGCGAACGTTCGACACTGTGTGTGGTGTTGCCTGTGGCTGACTCATCGGAAGATCATCTTACTATGCTCTTTTACGTTTGGTCTCCCTCCTGTTGTTCTGCTCCCGGCTGCTCTTCCACTTCTAACTGTTCGAGTTAAACCAGTTCTCTAGCCTGGGAACAAATGTTTGAGAAGTTCATCTCCTAGGAGCTTGATGATGTGATGACAGTGGCCATGTATTTTGCAAGAGCACTACGTCAGCCGCTAGCTTTTGCGCTCCGTACTGTCGTTTATTTCAGTTGAGTCTAAGTCATAGAACTTGATGGCTGTCGCCAAAAGTCGTCCAGTTACTTGCACACGTAGCTAGTTTGACCACTGTTGCTGCAACAGTTGAGTGAAATGGAATCTTCACTTCAGGTGGTAGACCGTAAAACATCCACAGGCGTTACAGCATGTAGAGGATACATCTGATGTATCTCTGTCCGATACCGTAATATCAAGGTCATCACAGCATTAAGCTTCTGAGAGAATACCCTTCTGAACCTCTAGCCTGACAGGGAAGAACTACCACCAGAAGAGGGAAATCGGATGGGCATAATGAGAAAGAAACCAACAGGAATCGTAATGATTAAGCAAAAGTAGAAAACACAGAGAAAGGATGGAACATTGATAGTAATAAGTTCCGCGCCTGGAAAGAAGAATACCATCTCTTCCATAATTTGTACTCTGAAAATTCTCTCATACAACAGCGATTACACTACTAACACACCTGTCTATCGTTGGTACGACGTATGAGTGGGAATTGAAAGAGCAGCACGATAGCTTCAAGTATTCATTATATACAAAGTGGGATAAATAACGAAGTTATCTGCCAATACGAAACGCACAGGTGTCCACCGAACGACTTTGGTTGCTCATCACAACGTGAACGGATGCACACGAAGGCAATGGTGAGTGCGAAGGTCAACAGAAGCGACACGGTCATGGAAAAAACTCTAGTTTGTTAGTAACGACGAATTAAAATGCAGCTGTTCTGGATAAGTTCATTAACAGCTGACGTGTCACCGAATACTACACGAACATTGAACAGCCTGACATTAAAAATGTTCGACTATAAATGGTATCATTATTGATCGGTGATGATGTTAGTCGAGATGCAGAGGACACGCCCCCATACACCTCAATTTCATCGCTGAAACCGTATGCAGCCTTTTACGCATATCTGCGGAAGGGTTGTGAAACGTACAAATTTGGAGGGCATAATAGGCATCTCAACGCTGACAAGTATAACTCAAGGGGGAATGCTGAGAAAGTACTCATGGAACCACGGAACCTGACGTAGTCACACAAATAAGCCACGTTGTGCACACTGAAAACCAGCTCACTATGACCACAGCAAGCAGTGAGTTGGTCAACTGTCTTAAGCAGCATCCACAGTGCAAACGACAGATAAAGTTCCGGTAGCGTGTTGCTGCATGGTGCATATATGTAGATAGAACAGAGCAGCAAATATTCGTACATTCACGCGTCCGGTATATCATTCAAAACAAGAGGTCCAGTGTACCGCATGAACCACCAATATTCGCTGACATTTCATCGGTCAACGTTATCTAAAGACCTGCAGTTTCGTGCAAAGTCGCGGATTAATAAACTATGGTTCAGCTTCAGGGAATCTTAATACTTCGTATATCAGTTGCATGTAATCTGACGTTTTGCATTGTCAAGTAGCATTGCCAGAATATAAGCAGTAGCTTCATCACTTTAAGGCAGATATTGTAAACATAGTCCGAGAAGAATGTTGAAATCACATCCATCTGGAGAGCTGAAGTATCAATACACCAGTATGATGCTCTGACTGCGCACGCGAAAGTAAGTCAACGTCCGTTATAGACGGACAAACACTATCCGGAAATGCGGTATGCTCATTATAACTGACATGGTCGGCAGTGCACTGGCCACAAGAAAAGTGGCTGAATTATTACATTACTTGCCGAAAAGAGTTACATTCTAGCGCATCAGCGATCAGGTGATATAACCACAACCTGTAGGCCTTCTTATTTTCTCGGTAGTGGAATCTGCATTGTTCAAGTTCTGGCAAGTATTAAATGATGTTTCGGAAGAAATCACAAACGTCCCCCGCTTTTGACCGACCGCAGATTATTCGGACAATGAAAAGCGGTAACAGCGATCGGTAATGGACCATTGATACATGCAAAAGCCTTTGAACAAGTATAATCGACAAAGATGCAACTGTATTTTGACCATTTCTTATAATGGACAGTTAGGCGACATTATTTGGGGAGTGCCATTCAACCCGAAGTGGACATATTCACCATTCTTTAAATCCGCGAACAGATAGATGGAGAGTACCTTGTAGCTTCTGCAGGCTATTGGACGACTCTGAACGAAGGTTACGATGTTCTTCAAGTGTTACGTTCGCTGAGGCGGCGGAACAATTAACACGCATGGCAATCCTTCGCATAGCTTCTCTGATAGTCTGCTTATGGAGTCGTTGTTCACAGTCTGTGGACATACCTCAACAGTTCATAAGCAGCGCTATGTGTATGAATAAGGCCTTACCCACATCCAAGTCAAAATCATATGCTGAATCCCCAGGGATTCCATCATTAATCTGGAATTTGTGTGCTTTTGTGCTTTCTGCATCGGTTTCCCCACAGCTTCTTAAATCATAAGTAGTAGTTCGGCAAAACCGGTTCACGAGCAGTGTTCATTCTTTTCACGTCGAAACCCGTACGTGATAAACGGCGTATGTTTATGCACATACTTGATCTAAAAGCCTACCCAGCTTACCAGAATCCCCTGAGAACCGCCAGAAACTTTACTGATGCACTTAAATAGGTCAGGGAGACAATGAAAGATGCTGCGCAAATGACCAAAACGCCCCAATCTGTCAAAAATTGAAACTCGGCAGCGTCGCTACGAACGAACTGGAAAAATGTGATTATGATTATGTTGTTTGTAGTCGTAACTGCAGATATGAACGCTTTTGTGTTATTTCAATTGTATAACCCCATCGTACGGTGTCAGCGGGATAAGTTAGTCGTGCTTCCCAATGGGGTTGTAATTGGCATTAACCGGAAGGTCAACCGTCCTACAAGCGTCCATATGCTGTGATACGCACTGGGTGGAACCCCCTTCCCATTAGACTCCAAGCTCCGAAATAGGCTGGAACAGTCCAACCGAAAAGTTCTCGGTGGGTCCCTACTTCCAAAAATCAAACGATAACGAAAACGAAGACTCATTGCCTTCACCTGTGTTTATTGATATAGATCCCCAAAAATAGTGTACACAAAAAACATACGAAAATAATAGAACAGGCAGCGAGTTATCTTTTAGCCCTGGAACGGATATCGCAAATTATTTGCCCGACCGAAACAGAATCAGATCGAAGTCGAAATTATCAAAAAGTTACAATACAATGGACTAGCAAAAACAATGTTTATTATGTTTGCTACAGGTACAAGAAACAATGAAAACACGGTTATACGGTACTCTGGTTAGACAGTGCGTTTGTCCACCAGAAACCTCACGAGGTTACAAAAAATACACATGTATTACAGCAAGCGTCAGTTATTCCTTATACTCGTGAAAGAACTTCGTGTTGCGCGGAAGCACCGTAGGATAACGGTCTTCCGCACTGGGTGCTCCGTTAATATATTGATATCTCCATTCATTGCTGAAATCAGCGCGTAGCTGATACTTGTCTTCACGACCCCATGCAGCCACAAGGTCATTTATCTCTGTGAATAATCTAAGGCGCACTCGAAACTGACCAATATGGGTGGATTAAGTTTGAACCGTGTGACGCAACGTGCCGCCGTGTTGGTGGCCCCATTTTTTCGATTGTTCATGTCATGTGCATATTTCACAGGCTGTTTTACCGTTGCTTTTCCTCCAAGGCTAAAACCTGGAATCGCACCAACAACGCTGTATCTTTCCGGTTTGCATTGCTTATAAAAATAAACGACCTTGCAGCCACATGGGCCCGTAAAGACACCCACCAGTGGAGACTGCCAGTAACTGTCTACCAAACGAGCTGTAGCAGAATTCCGCGGGTTGTAAGCGTTTGGAGAAGAAAGCTAAAGGTTACCACTGCTTACCAATAAATCGATGTAACACAGCGCTGAAAGCTATGTCGGAAGCGTCGGTTATGATTGACGGTGGTGCGTTCGAATCAAGATGAGTGAGGAGAGCTAAGTCGGTGACCGCATCCTTGAGCTTAACGACCGCTATGCGTGCAGCCTCGGTGAACCGGAATTTGCTTTCACCTCCACGAAGAAGATCATTCATTGGCTGCATTATATGCGCACATCGAGGTAAGAAGCGTCGGGAGTAGTTGATCAGACTACTAAAACGACGAAGATGCTTGAAGGAATTCGGCTCGGGGTATTCACGGATGGATTTCACCTTATCCGTGAGTGCGGCGATTCTAGTTTCTGAGAACTTGTGACCCAGAAATTCCATTGTGACCTTACCTAGTTCGCATTTAATGGAATAAACTGTGACGCCGAGTTGGGTCAAACGTTCCAGTAGGGTGCGAAGGTGGGTAAGGTGTTCTTACTGGGAGGTGCTGGCAACTGAAACATCATCTGGATAGGGGTAAACAAAGTCCAGTCCGCGGGCCACTTCATGTATGAAGCGTTAAACGTTTGAGTTGTGTTGCTCAAACCAAATGGCATTTGAAGGAACTTGAAAAGGCCAAAAGGAGTTATTACTGCGGTTTTGGGTATATCCTCTTTGAGTACCGGAATCTAGTGACAAGCTTGTACTAAGTCTATCTTGCTTAAGTTGGTTTTTCCTTGTAAGCAAGTTGTTAAGTCCTGCATGTGCAGGATTGGATATTTGTCAGGTAAGGTCGCTTTTTTGACCCCCGGTAATCACCGAATGGGCGCCAGTCACCTGACTTATTAGGGACCATATGCAGCGGTGAAGCCCATGGACTCTCGGAAGGACGTATTATTTCGAGTTCGGGCATGTGCTCAAACTCTGCTCTAGCGAGTTTTAGGTTGTCGAGGGCCAACCGGCGAGGTCGTGCTGAGACGGGGGGTCTCTTAATGCGGCTGTGATGAGTGATATTGGAGGTCACTGTTGGTTTGTCGCTCGATGTGCAAACGAGTGGCGGGAATTCAATGAATCGGTTCACAAATTATCTAGGGGCGGCGGGATGTGCATATGTGGGTGTTATAGCTGCAACTGTTGCACGCGTGCCGGGTATGCTCAGCTTAATGCCAGAATCGATTAGCAATCGGCGTCCCATATCAACCAGAAGGTCAGAATACCGGAGAAAATCAATGTCGATTATGGCGAAAGGTACCGCGGTAATTGTAAACATCCAGCGGAATGTCCGCCGGGGACCTAAATTAAGAGTCAAGGACCGCTGTCCATATGTGGTTATTGGCGTGCCACTTGCAGCACGGAGCTGTGGGTTGCAGAGGTTTGGTACCTCATCTTTCTGGACGGAAACACGCTAAACTGCGCCCCGATGTCAACAAGGAGCGTGCGTCCGGTTTCTACATCCCGTAGAAAATGAGACAACAGGGAGAGTTAGTGTCGACGGCATTGTTTGCCGTTGGGTTCGGCTGTTGAGTTTGCTTCGCCCTGATGATGTATGGAGCAAGGTTTGGTGCACCGCTTGGTTCGGTTACCGAAACGTTTTTGGTAACAACAGCAGTCAGTTTTAGCCCGCGGTTTGTGTCGCCTGGGTGATATATCAGGTCGACAATCTGAGGAAATTTTCAAAGAAATTTTGTTCAAATTCTGTCGCAAAGCTGTGATTTCTGCTCCCAGGTTCTCATTATCTGTTCGGTCACGTTCTGCGGTAACCACGTTGTCGGAACTGCGCGTGCCTACCGTAACACGTCGACCAGGGTGTGATACATTTAAGCAACTCAGCACTGATTGAAAACGCTCCACTGTTTGATCAGTGATTTTCGTCGTCTCGGCAAGAACTTGTGAATGGGCAACAGAAACTATCGCTTGCTTTGAGTCCGACAGTTTGCTAAACTAGAGTTCCCTGATAAGGGCTTCTTCCATATGCGAGTTGCCGATGAGTCGCTGCATCTCTTCTAGCAATGTTGAAGGGCGTTTGTCACCTAGCTTCAAGTCGTGAAAAAGTTGCTGTACTCGGGTCTTTTCAGAGGGCTTCAGTAGATTAATAACTGCTCTTTTGGAAGTATCCTACTAATTCTGTGCCGGTTGGTTTACTATAACATCGCAAAGCTGTACCGTGACTTCACTCGGAAGTCTGACTAACAACTGACAGAACCTTGTTTCATCAGACAAAATTCCGTTGTTGAAAAATTCTGTTACTAAGTAAACAAACCAAAGAAGAGGATCCGTTTCCAAAAGCGGGGGCACCACTAGCGCACTTGTACCGATGGATGGGCTGTCAACATCCTTAGATAACATTTCAGACATTGTGTAGTGATTACGCGGTTATGAGCTATCAATAGCTACTAGTGGAATCGAATGGAGAAAATAAATAAATGAACGTATACACGAACAGAGAAAAGCAACTGTTTACGCAAACGTCAAGAAAAACAACAAATATGCAATGGAACGAACTCACCAAGAAGCAAAAGACGACTGTAGCGAAACGTTCGAAAATTACGGGCTCACCAATTGTTGGAACTGGTCCAACAGATTAATACCCAGTCTGTTGTCACTATCGAAAACCAATCGACAATGAAAAGGAAGGATTCAGCGCGTTGACCCTCGTGTATTCGTATCGACCCTGGAGAAAAGTGTGCAGAGAAAGCACGTCAAGCTTGCTGGAGTCGGAGCGAGTTGTGATTGTAGCCCCGGGACGAATATTTCAAATGGGTTAGATTGACTAAAACAAAGGTAGGCAAAAAGCCAAGACCATCAAAAATGTACAAGTGAATGCGACCATCAAAAATATCATTTACCATAGTCGCTACAGATGTCGGAACTTCCACAGAACTTGTACAAACGGCATTTTCAGCAAATTAAACAAGTGGTTAACACGTATTGGCAGTGAAGTATCACAGCTATTAAGCAAGATACAACGATAAATTATTGGGACAATCTGGTAAAGAACTTACAGTTGTATCAGTAAGTGCAGGATTCATTCACGAATGCGTCCGAAGTGATGTCGGACATCCCATTGAACTAAAGCAGATTTCACTTCCCTCACTATGAACAATGGTCTACTACCGATTGCGCAACACAAGCATTTAAAAGCATAACGTCGTGTTCACGCATAATGACAGGGTTACAAACATGTATCCCAATACAACGGTATTCCACCGCATGTGGTCTACCAAATCCGCTCATAAGCGGATTTGCAGTAATACATTAATGGAGATTAGCGTCAAACGGATATATGAAAACATCATGTGTAGGATACAGACATGTTTTGAATCCTTCTAATGCTATTTCTATTGTATTTCGACAACCGTAAATCAAGTACAAGGTCTATCGTAGACAACGCCGGAAACTTCAACTTAGTATTTAGAAAGCGCTGATTGCGCCCAGAGTGGCTATTACTGACGTTAAGAACAAAATAGTTTATGTCGTTTATCGCTGAATAGAATGAACTCTGTTCTAAAAAATGGCATGTCAGTGAAAGAAGATATATCCACCTTCCAGCGCGCCACCATATGCGTATCTATGAGCTACACGCCTCGATGAGCCGCTTAAAGGCCACATCATTGGGTTAAGGCAACGCCTGTGCTGGCAACGCATTTCAGCTACTGAGGGCTCGTTGTGACGGACGAAATACAGAGTGAAGTCCTGGTCCCTGTTTGAGAATCGTACGAGGATGGCTTCAGAATCTGTGGTCATTTCGAAGGAGAGATCTGCCCTAAGTTCTTCGCCCTCGTCACCTCTAAAACTGCGGTGTATCACAGTAAGGTCACCACGGATTCGCCTGCAACTTTTGCGGATACATGTTCAGATACTCTAGGAGAGGCCTCTTATCCCAACAACCATACGCGTAGCTATCCTCTGACTCTTTCAAGTTTAACTATCTCACTTTGGGTACGAGGGACCTGTGGTGTAGCCCAGTACTTTAGTCTCGGACGAACATGAGATAAGAGGAGTAAAAATGTGTCTCCGTGGTCACCTCGGCAAAGGATCGGCGGATAGCCCCAAGCACTTTTCTTGTTTTAACGCAGGCCTGCGTTGTGCTGGTCTGTGTTTTGAGCGTGTCTGACACCAGCACTTTGAAGTAACGTTCGGTATTACACATTGTCTGCAAGTGACATTCAACATATGTCCTGACATCCCTGGCATCTCCCCGGTGCATAAAGGACTATCTCTGCGGAAGTAGACGTAAGCTCCGCTAGTGTCCATGCTGATATCGCATTCAAGTCCTGTTGCAATATTTCACTATCCTCATCTGAATAGGCTGTCCTCTACACTTCTGATCAGTCGTCCAACGTCTGTTCATGAACGTATCTGCGCACAAATAAACGGAGCTTCAGAAGTAAATTACCGGAACTCCAACTTTGGCGTGACGCTCACCGACCCACACTGGTGGCAGTTACTGGGGCTTGGTGAACTTCTAATATTCCCGACGCTGAAGTTCACTTACAAGGTGTGGTACTCCGTAGGACCGATGGGCTTAGTGGGGTAAGGGAAGGCTCTTTCTCGTAAAATATTCAACTGCCTACTAAATTTCCTGTCATCGATTCTATCTTGTCATTCTCCAGTGACACTATTTTGTGTACTGTACAACCTGACGCGACTATGCAGGTGCTGTCTAGCGTAATTTACGACTGTCCATCATCGTCTATGGCAGAACAGTTCTTCTTTCCGCTCTGTCACACTCCGCTACCTTTGACTACAATGTTTTGCTCCTAGGGCACTTCAGCCTTCCAAATAGATTTCGGCGCGTTTTTTGACCGAAGAATTTTATTCACCGCATTTCTCAAACACTTGATGCCATCCAACTTATAAATTTTGCAACCCGCTTAGCTCCTGATGGTCCCCCAGTCTGTTCCCATGTGTGCCAACGAGCGATTGATTGTAGTCTTTATCAAATCACTAGCCGCTATTAGCCTGGGGGACTATGCAATGCAGATGTCTGATCTTAGCTGCGGTTCTTATCTAACCGTTTCTACAGTCGTGGTCAGTCGTTATGTTTTCCGGGCTGACTATGCCGTTATCTTTCGCTTTGTTAACTCACCTCCCATCCTACTTCAGCTGCTTTGGCCATCGCTGGTCATAGTTCTCCGAACTTCCTCAGATAGCCGTAAGCTCGCTTGTTTCTTTCTATCGAAATGACTTTGGACAACAACTCTCCGGCTGTGCCGTGCTAGTGTTAAATGTTTCGGTGCGCGAAAGCCGCACCTTCAAAGAGTACATTTTCCTCTCCAACCTCACTTGAAATGGTGCTGTATGGAACAATGCGAATCCACTTATCCGCTCCGGCGAGTGGTCGCACCACTCCCGCCCCACTTGTTCGTTTATGTCTAACCCAAAATCTTTCTACTAGTTCACCCCTAATCAAAGCCCCAGACGACACATCTTAACTAGACTTCGACACGCACGACAACCGACAGTGTAGAATTAGCGGGAGTTCTACGCTGGTAATCCGTCTCAGTCTTCAAAGATGATCCCGCTCTTTGTTATCTTACTATCCTAGTTGTCTCTGCTGTTCCCTTACCACCGATTCTACCCCTTACATTGGATTCCATTACTAAAAACTCAAACTGTTCATTGTCAACAAATCGTCGGTGGTGGACGGCATTCACTTATTTATCTTCAAAACGTGTGCGGAAACGTTAGCACTTCTCGAACCGTACATACATTCCATAGCAACAGGCCGGCTTCCTTTTTGCCGTTTGGCATAGGCGGGGATTAGATTGCACCAATTGCTGTTCTCTCAGTTGTCATAATGATTGAACATAAACCCATAATTCATCGCAGCCTTCGCCTTCCCATAGACAGTTTAGTCGGCATCTTTCGAAAAGGAGCACTAGACTCACGTTTCGCTTTCATTAAAG
Organism: Paragonimus skrjabini miyazakii; assembly: GCA_014338405.1. Taxonomy (NCBI): domain Eukaryota; kingdom Metazoa; phylum Platyhelminthes; class Trematoda; order Plagiorchiida; family Troglotrematidae; genus Paragonimus; species Paragonimus skrjabini miyazakii. Next base: position 13,261 of record JTDE01007615.1, on the reverse strand, counting down.
CTCGTCAGTAGTACATAACCTTGTCACTGCCGGGACTAGAACTCCGGCCACGCTTTCATGAGGCAACCGTGTTCACCACTGCGCCATTGACCTCACATTAGGGCAGACCGAAATATCATATGTGAACACTTAAACACGTTTGCTTGTGTATAATGATCAGGTTACCCGATCGCCTCGAGAGGATACACAGTTACCGTTTGCTAACTTCATTGTTGTGTACACAGTTGTGTCGGAAGTTTTTGAGAGATTACTAAATTGTGCACTTTCAGACCGTTTAGAGCTGTATGATTTATTCTGTGTTGCCCGGCGTGGTCTTTGACGAGGACACTCCTGTGTGACCAACCTGATCTTAGTCGGAGATTCAAAGTTTGTGTCACATAATTGGATTTCACTAGAGCTTTAGGTAGAGTTCCTCATTCCATCCTTATTTCTAGACATCCTTTCGGCTTTCCCCATGTCATCATATCTTAGATTAAAGACTGTGTCTGACTGTTGCTTCCGTGTTAGTGCATATGGCACGTACTTCAGCACACGAAAGGTTACGTCAGGAAAGCCATAAAGCTCTGTCATCCCCCTACGTGTGGTGCGTTGTTCAAGAGAACGAGGTGGCTGGGCTGCAGGTGGGTGTGATGCTGTCGAGGGTGGGGGAGGGGTGTCTTTCAGTCAGCATTGTGTCAGGTGGGTCAACATCCTTCTTTGTGTAGGCTGGTCTTAGTCGATCAGTGGATACGGATTCGTTTAGTCCGAACCTGTCGATAATGAAGAAGTTTTCGTCACGCCTTACTACCGTGAAGGGACCGAGATATCGTGATTGTAATGGTTTCCTGGTGGTGTCTTGGCGCATGAACACAAATTTACATGTGAACACATCTGGAGAGTTTTGTTCTCGGCGCCACTGGTGACGGGTCGGCGTGAAACGAAGGTCGAACATGTGTTGTCGTAAACGTGGAATGTAATCCGTACATGGGTTTGAATCAGTCGATGGTTGGATCAGTTCTCTTGAAAGGTGGAGGTTGGTACCGTGTACTAATCCAGAGGTAGTACAGCCAATGTCCTCTTTAACGGTAGACCGGATTCCGAGGAGAATGAGTGGTAGACGTTCGCTCCACTTCGTTGCGTCCGACTGCGCGGTGATCGAAACTTTTAGCTGTCGGTGAAAACGCTCGATTAGACCGTTAGCACAAGGACGGTATGCCGTCGTTTCAATGTGCAAACAACCCAGCAACTTCGTGATGTTATGAAAAAGTGAGGAACTAGGTGCCTCGATCCGTAGTGATTGCAGATGGCACACCAAAATTAGCGATCCAATGTTCCAAGAAAGGTTTGATGACTGCCTTCGCCGAAACATCTCTAATAGGCACAGCTAAAGGCCAACGGGTGGAACGGTCGGTTGTGGTCAATATATACGTACAATCGTTGGAAGGTGGTAGTGGGCCAACGATGTCAAGGTGTACATGGGAAAAACTGGCATCCGGCTGGGAGAATGTGCCAGGTGTGGTAACTGTATACCTGTGAACGTTGCTCCTTTGGTACTCCATACACTGTTGCGACAAAGACGAACGTCTTTGTTCATAGAGGGCCAAACAAAACGCTGTGCAATCAGCTTCAATGTGCTGCGTTTTCCGGGGTGAGATAAATGGTGGGAATTAATAAAAACAATGCGACGATATGAAGGTGGGACAAAAGATCTAGGTTTATCCGTTGAAGTATCGCACAGAATGTTACCGGGTTGCGTCAGCAGGAGGATGATAGATAGTTTCAAGGACCTACAGATGGAAACGTCCTTCACGTCCTCACTGCATTGTTGGGCAGTAGCCATTTTAGGCAAATTGAAGGAAGTTGGCGCTTGGGCTGAGTTGACATCAGGGTGCAATAAAGCATCAGCCACGATGTTAACATCACAACGTAGGTGTCGGCTGTCCGTGGTGAATTGAGAGATATAGTCCAGATGTCTGATTTCACGTGGGAAATATCGATCGGGTTTGACGTGAAAATCAAATGTCAAAGGCTCGTGATCGGTTTGCACGGCAAGTTGTCGGCCTACCAAAAGGTGCCAAAAGTAGCGGATCGCCAAATCGATTGCCAGCAGTTCACGTCTAAAGGTGTTGTATTTAACCTGTGCTGGTTGAAGCTTCTGGGAGAAAAAGGCAAAAGGTCTTTGTTCGCCATTTACTGATTGTTCTAAGACTGCGCCGACGGCAGCATTTGACACACCTATGGTGAAAAGGAGATGTGCATTTGGATAACAACCGATGAAGCCTAGTTTGGTGGCTTGGCACAGGGCTTCCTTTGCAGCTGAGAAAGCTGCCTTGGCTTCGGGTGAGAGTTCGATTGATTTACGTTTGGAGTCGACCAGGTCTGTCAGAGGTTTTAAAATGTCCGCACAATGAGGGATGAAACGTCGATAATAGTTAAGTATGCTGAAAAATTGTCGGAGATGGGTCACCATAGTGGGAATCGGAAAAGTCGAGATGGACTCCACTTTATCTGACAAAGGTGTTATGCCGGTTTGGTAAATGCGATGTCCCAGGAAATCCAATGAATTAACTCCGAAAGCACACCTGTCCATGTTGATTTTAATATCATGCTGCACGAAACGATCGAAAACAGCACGAAGATGATAAACTTGTTCCTCGTTTGAGCGGCTAGCGATCAAAACCTCATCGAGATAGATGTACGCGAAAGGGTGTCCACGGTAAACTTCATCCATGGATCGCTGGAATGTTCGAGCCGCATTACGGAGTCCAAAGGGCATTTTTGTGAACTCGAAAAGTTCAAAATATGTAGCTTTCGGGATGCCCTCTTCCGCGACCGGGATGTGGTGATAGGCGCGTACTAGGTCTAAATTAGAGAAAATAGTGGCGCCAGCGGGTCCTAAGGAAAAATCATGGATGTGTGATATCGGGTACCTGTTCGGGATTATGCAGTTGTTGAGAGCACGGCAATCACCGAAAGGTCGCCAATCGCCCGGATACTTTTTCAGTATCATGTGCAGTGGTGTTCCCCAAGAGCTGTTTGAAGGTCGAATTATGCCCAACTGAAGCATATGGTCGAATTCAGCTTCGGCGATTTTGAGTTTGTCAGGATGTAAACGGCATGGGCGAGCAAAAATCGGAGGGCCACTTGTCATAATATGATGTACCACGTTGTGTTTAACCGTCTCGGTATGTGAACACGGCCGAGTTGACGAAGGGAAATCCTTCAGTAGTGCTGCGAATGACGGTGTTGGTGGGAGAGCGGGTAGGATACCGATTAATGCAATCGTCGTTCGGACCCCGTTTACTGTGCATGCAGTGGTGTTGTCAATTAGCTCACGCCTCTTGACATCAACGGATAGGTTGAAACGCATCAGGATGTCGGCACCGGTCAGTGGCGTTTGAACATCAGCGAACAGGAAAATCCATCAAAAACATCGCCGGAGACCGAGATCGACGGTGAGAGAGCGTTCCCCGAAAGTTTTGATGCGACTTTGATTTGCGGCCTGTAAAGTGTACCGGCAAGACTGAAGTCGATCATTTGGTTGCGGTGGAATGACGCTGAGTTCGGCTCCTGTATCGATAAGGAACCGCAAGTCGACCGATCGTTCTCTGATGAAAAATAGGCGACTTGACCTGCCAGGCCAGCGGCAGTCGTCTCCGCTACTGGCTGGCCTGCCGGTTTGACGGTGACGCGCGGCGAGTCCGGAAAGTGCACGGTTGGGTGCACTTCTCCGCCTCAGTCGGAAGTTTCGGTGATACCAATACAACCTTGATGGACAGAGGAAGTTAGATTGTGCAGATCATGCACGGTTTCTGGGTGGATGCCATTTCAGCTCGTTGATCTTTATGACCGTACTACCCATAGGACGGCACATCTTCTCTATCAAAAGTTTTAGGCCATCACCAATACTTGAGACTGAGGGAGAGGATGTGGGGAAAGCTATGGTTGCGGCGCGCGTCGGTTGCGACGGAAGGTTTCCGATACCTTGTCCGCAAGAGCTACCAGTTTTTCAACTGAGCTATCATTATCCATGGCGGCCAAAATGTGTTGCAGCGCAGGCGGCAGCTTTTCCGTCCACAACTGCTTCAAGATGGCGTCATCGAGCTTCCGCGAGCCTAAAAGGCCTCCCAAATAACATAGCAACTGGGATGGGTACCAGTCGTCTAGCTCGACTGAGTTGAACAAGTCGTGCAGCAGTTTAGCTTCTGACCTCCCAGTCCGTTTTATGATGGTGTCCTTTAGAATGGTATAGGAGGAATTGGACGGGACTGATTCCAACAGGTCTTCTACTTCTGCGGTGACATCGAAGGAAAGAGATTGCACTACGTATGAGAATTTTGTTTTCTCTGATGTTATTAGCCTGGTGGTAAAGATGGCCTCAATCTGGTGTAATCACACTCGAGGGTTTCGGTGTTGTCAAGCATTGCAAATAGAAAAAAAGTGGATAAGTAACCGTTCGGGAAAAAAATTAGTCGGGTTCACCAACTTTTGTAGTGGACTAATCAATCAACTGATAAAAATGGCCACAAATATAGTCATATCACGAAAAGTCGTAACGGCGACGGATAGGCTCAAAAGTGGACGTACAAATTGAACGGAAGACGTATCGGTAAAAATAGGGACGACTCACTGATAAGTCAAGGTCCGGTAGATTGAATAGACCACCACAAGAAAGAAAGACAGCGCCAAAGATGAGATTTGTTGGACGACCGATAGATAATTCCACAAACGACGTGATATGATAAAATTTGAGCGTCGATAGATCAGCTAATATGCGGAGCTAAAATATTCCACCGTCCAACCATTTTACTGACCCAATATTCGCAAGAATGAAGAAGATAGAGGTGATGCGCGGTAACCACCGTTTATTCGTGTTGGTGATTTAATTCAAAAGTGATTATGATGGTTTCAAACAAGTGTACAACTGAATGTAACAAAACGATATATACAGAATGTACAAGAGTGAATTATGAAATATAACTCTGACTTGTGGACATTTCACATTCTGCTGTCTTCTGTGTGCAGATGACTTTAAATGTCGTACGATGTCCCCAGACGATGAAGAACCCTTCTACAGAAGCACGTTGATACTTTGTTCTCATCATGTAGTGGACAAATAGGCATGCGCTAGACCCTCGTCCACTAACAATTTGATACGCCTTTCCTAAAGGGCAATCGAAACGTAGTCCCAACAGACATCGAACTAGAGAACGCAGTGAGGTTTAGAAACAAGCAGTCTATTTCCAACAATGTTTGGAAATACGATAAGTAGTTAGCTGTAGCCTAGTCTGGGACCAACCAAAAGGAGAAATGAATGAAGCGCGAGGTGGACTACAATCCACTCGGTGAAACTCGAAATCGTGTCAAGCGAAAATTGCGTGGGACCTTCGAATACGTTAAACAACGCTGGAATATGTCCGGGCAGGTGGTCATCGGCTGTAAAAATGACTGTGATGGGTCGAAAATTTTCTTGGCGGTCATTTGAAATGGTATACGGCATTGGTATTTTGAATTGATGGCTTTCTTAGTGATTACCAAGCTTCTTCTAGATTGAGTAGCGTGAATGAACGTGAATTAGGATTTTTCGTTGATTGCATCGGTGTTTGGTGGATGTACGCCTGATGCTGCTTGTATTTTGTGATCTACCGCTAGTGCTAGTGTTTGGACAGAAAAAAGGTGATATGTATGCCCGAGTGTAGCCGCAACGTTGGTAGATGTTGGAATGATGATATCTGCCTTATGGGTATACCTGTTTTTTGATAATGCTGCGTTTAACGCTTAGTAAATTGTACAAGGTAACGGTGCTGATTTATGTTACATTGTGCCTTTGTTTCGTTTTAATTGTTTACTGACTCGTTTGTGAAATTTTCATCCAGTTAACGGTGCATACGCTACGGGTAAGTTACTTGGGGAGGTAGACTTGCTTGAAGACTATTTGCTCAAGCGATGGAGCATTACAGGGAGCGGTACGATACTTCAGTATCGTATAGGAATTCCTGTACTGTTTCGCCTTCGGTTGGCAGTGGTCCGATCGTCGTAACTTGGGATGCACTATGTGCTCCCTCTGCTGTTATAGCTTATTGCTTGAAAGATCGACTATTGTAAACGTGGGCGTGATTGGTAAGTTGTGGCCGCAAGTAAATGATCGTTACTCACAAGGTAAAAGTGGTTTGTAGTTCACATGTTCTATTACTATCGTGCAAAATGTGAGGTCATTGCGTAGTGGTCAACATGGTTGTTTGCTTAGGGTGTGGTGAGAGTGTTAATGTCAGCCGTTAGAAAGATGTACATTACTGGTAAGCTATATGGTCGAATTCGAGTGTTTTCAAAATGGACCTACTGGAACACCCTGGATATCATGGAAATCGTGAGTTGTGTTCGACGTCATAGTTGCCTTACAAGTGCAACCGTGCCTGTTTACATAACCTTTGAATCTAAACTTACTACAAACCACTAACGTCGAAGTTAGTGTGCTCACGAATGTATCGCAGTAAAATTAATCTGCGCCATTTCTATTACTAGAGGTTACACTCAGTATGACGTCAATGTTTTAGCTATCACCGTTTGGACAGCGGGCTCACCAGTCTGTTGGTTGACTGTATTCTGTAGGTCGACTGGAGTTTCCGTCGACATTTGTCCTCTCTAGCGGTTGTCGTGTGGTTGTGCTCAAGGTTCTTTCGCGTTCAACTCCTTAGGGTCTTTAATTGTTGCGAGGAAGTGGGCTTGAGAATGCCGTTAGTGACACGCTTTTGTCTGTGACGCCTCATGTACATGCGATTTGAAAGGAACCTTAAGAGTGATGCTGCTAACCTGATGACCTCAACGGTGCCCTCTGTTACAGACAGTTTGCTTTCAGTGAGGAAACTGGTGAACATTGACAAGGTGTTCCAGGCCTTACGTCACACCTACGGTATGTGATTCACGGTATCACGTGTCCAACTGTATATTACCACCTGGGCAATGGTCGCCTATTGTTAGCGAAATTTTACGATGCGCAACAGGTGTCTAAATTGTACGCTACGGTAATTTCGCAGCCGACGTGTCAGTTGAAAATGGTCAATCATCTCCGTTTCTCGCAATCGCATCTATTTCACCAAGCGCACCCACATCTAGTCCACGGTAAAAAGCGGAGATACGCATCGATATTACACGTGTCTTTTGCAAATTTTGAATATAAAAACATCGATGGTTTTTCCATCAAAGCCCTGTTAGTCCATCTGGGAGATGGTTTTCCCCGCCGCACCACTTTGAAGTAAGGTTTGATTATGCAGCGACCTCGCCCACCCTGCAACATAACATATGGAACTGATGAGTGCGGCGAAGTGGAATGGGTGGGAAAAAATGGGATGAACGCGTGAGTTGCATGGCATGAGGGGTTAATGCAAGCAGGCGATGATGATGCAAATGACAGTGAACGCTGCAATGAAAGCAAGCAGAGCAAAATGTTAAGCGCAAAACGTAAAATTCATTAGCAAAAACGACATTT